>JAPYZL010205257.1:0-26623 GCA_030522825.1 Platygaster orseoliae | reverse complement strand
AGATTAGAGGCCGTTGTAGCAGCTAATGGAGGATATATCGAATAATTATTATCTCCATAGATATATCGATTAGCATGTAAAAAGGTTTTTTTTTTAATTTATTCATGACAAATATTTGTAATGAATTTTTTGTTGAATTTGTCCGGATTTTGGTGGCGCACCCTGTATATTGAGAATTCCAGAACCCAATTCTTTTAAAACTTACATGTTTACGAACGTAAGAATATTAGATTTCAAGCTTTTGCATATTTAAATAAATTTTTTTTGAGTCAATATATTTTACATAGGTGTTAAAAATAACATTTCTACGAAATAATTTTTATTTTCTATTCATTTTCGAGTGTATTTTTTGCAATAATTATGAATTCTTGTATTTAATAATGAAGTTGATTGGAATTTTGTTGAAATAATTAGTCAAAGATTTTCAAAATAGAAGGTTCAGAAATTCTTCGTTATTTAGTGTAAAAAGAGTGTAAAAAGAAAATTTGGTATTTTTTCGGAAAAACTAGGATTCTCGAATTACTTTTAAAGACCTACAAAAAATTCAAAAAATGTTTTAAACTTTTCAAAAATTTGGTTTGAGAGTATGATAATCGCGCGTAAAAATCTTCGAAAATTTATAAAAATTTTTTATCATTTAATCAGATGGAAACATGTTTTACTGATGTGTTCTAATTCGTTAAATAATTGTAAAGTGCAACAGTCAATATTCATTGTTTACTAGTCTAATGTTTATAAAAAAAATTTATAAATATTTTGCTAATGCACAATAATATATTGTTTTATATTCCAGACTATTATGAAATTTGGCGATAAAAATTACTTCTGAAACTCTTGCTATACAAACATCTCTTTTTTCTTTATTTCTTAGAACTTAAAAATGCCGCGAATAATTCGGAAATTGAAAATAACTCCAAAACTAATTTTCAAAGGAAGTGAATTTTCAATTTCTCATTAAATTCCATTTTCCTCGGAATTTTCATATTTCTTCATTTCCGTATCTTGAGTCTTGGGATGATATGTAAAATTTCAAAAATCAAATTATCCTATCTCTGAAATTAAAAACTACAGTTTCTGAGTTTGTGTTTCCTAAGTCAAATGTTTTTTCAAAGTTTTCCGTTCTACGTTTCTTGTTTGAATGTTTTATTATCATTGGATTAATATTTCAAAGTCTTCATACCAGATTAGGAACTGTTAACTGTTATCTAAATGTTTTACTCTTTAGGTATTTCCTGAACTTTTAGATATTTGTCATAAAACTTTTCAAATCTTTTTACTACTTTGATCTTAATGGCAATTTCCTCTTATCCATACTTTCAGAATGTTTTCAGGATTTCGGAGTTTAATAAATTTTTATTTAATATGTGTTCGTTTTCTGTAGATTTCATTGTAACTTCACGTCATTTTTAAAATATATTATGAATAAATTTATTGGATACTAAATGTCCTTTATTATAATGAATTTTTTTTAATTACTTGTTATTCCGAAAACTACGAAAAAATCTAGGAAAAATTTCAAATCCCGTGAAAATTCACAAGATCTAACAAAATTTCTTCAGGATTTCAGTTATTCAAAAAATAAAAATTCTCGATATTATAAAAAATCCAAAAGTTTCATGAACTCATAAACTTCTTTCTGATTCTGAAAAAATCTCTAGACTCATAAAATAAATTGTAAAACTCAGAAAAGCTTTTACAGATAAAAAAAATATTGTTTCAAATGGAATGTCATGAAGTGAGCCCAAAATTGGTTCGAAATTGCTGAAAAGTTTGAATGAGTGTGTGAAGGAAGTTGAAGATCCCCTTTCTGAGAGAATGTAAATTGGAAAAAAGCAGAAACAAAGTTTAGCACATAACTCGCAGAAGCGGAAAGTAATAACCACGGCGATATTTTTCCCGGAAATCATAGATCGCGCGTTCGAACCATTCCACTTTATTGACAAGTTTATTGCTCGGAGTGCGCGGCCTATTCATCGCACTACGGTTAGGGATACTGCATTTCCGTTAAATAACACAGAGCCTTGCCGATTTCCGGATTATTCTTGGATCCAACGATGAAAGACACAAATAAGTTCATTTGTTCTTTGCGTAATTAGATTCGCAAAATTACTTCCTCAGTTGAAATTTCATTGTTTTTCTAGCCAGTTTTTACATTGTGAAAGAAAAATAAAAAAAAAGTTTTTTCAGATCATCAAATGTGTCTCGATTCAATAAAACTCATAGGATTAGAGTAAATTGTGTTTTGGAACTTTTCGAAAGTGAAAATGACAACTTTTTGAAAAAAAAATGAGAAAACCATAGACTCGATATAAAAATTGGAGTGTTTTATTTTTTGTAGAAAATTAAGTACAATCACATTGAGTGCAAATTATTAAAAGCTTTAGTTAATAAATTAATTAATGATTTTTTCAAACGCCACTGATAGCTTTGGATTTATTTATTAATTCTATGATATGGTTGACAATTTGAAGATTTAAAAATTGTTCAGTGATTTTTACACATTTTCTGTATTTCAGTACAATTTAAAAAATGTAAATAATTTACCCAAAAATCACGATGATACGTATGAATTTACAAAAATGTGCCTGAATTGTTTTGCGTTCCAAAAGAATTCAAGGGAAATTTCAAATTTCGTTTAAAAATTTCCCTGTTCATTTCCTTAGTTCGTAGTAATTCGATTTGTTCTAAAGAACATTTCGAAGAATAACACGAACTCATGAAATACGAGTACAAACTTCTTAGTAACTTTATATTACGTTCTACGCAATCTTGAAATTAGGTTTGAAAACAATCACTTGGAGTTTTTTATTGTAAATGATGGCAATCGATAACATATTTTAGTATAATTCTCAAATCTTCGTTTTTTACCAGAGTCCACATCAGGAAATGAAACTCTAATGCATAATACATCGAAGTAATTTTCCATAAATATTTTGTTAATCATTGTTTGTAATTTCAAAGATTGTTTCATCCAACGTACAAATAAAAAACGTATTTAAGTTTTTTGCAATATCTGTTCACTTCCTCGATTCAGTAGAGTCCGAAAAATTTGCCGACTCCGTTTTAACGGTTACTTTCAATCACGTAGCTCATTCTCCAAGTACATGTAATGATAATAAGTAGATTGATCGTCTTGAGCAATTTCGCAAAAACAAGTATAATGCGGTGTAGGGTGTATTTCAATTATCTTGTTGATTAAAAAGATTCATTCTTGAGGTTTCCCGATGAAAAGGCTGTAGAAAGGGTGCAGCGAATGAGAAAATACTGATTAGTTTGGAGGTGGAAAATTTCAAATTTTAAATTATTTTATCGTAAATGCCAGAGTTTTCATATTTCAAACTGAAATATCATATTGAGTTTGTTGTTATAAGAAAACTTGCGAATGTTATGAATATGAATATTTCATTATACGGAAATTGCTATTCTAAAGCTAAAGTAGTGAAAAATCGAAGGCTCAGAAATTTCTGAGTTTCAAACTTTTGTTGGATAAAAAAAATTATAGTTAAATTGGAAATTCTGAGGAATTATTCAAATTTTTAGATTTAAATACGATAAAATTGAAAAAAAAATTTTTATTATTTTTTTTAAGAAAACTTAGTTGGGAAATATTTTTTTTGGTGCGAGTATATTGAATGTGCGAAACACTTGAACTGAGGAAAAAATAAAGTAATTATTACAATACTGTATTGTACAGTGAAATTAATCTGAAATCTTGTACTTTTTGCTAAATGTTTATTACAGTTTTTGTCATATTATATATCAAATATTTTCAATTTATATTGTACTAGTAAATATAATTTTTTATATATATTGCGTTCTTTACTATACTTTTTTTGTATTCTTTGCAATATTATATTGTAACTTCAACTAATTCAGATTTTATCAAATATTAAACAGTTATGCCTTTACTTAGAGCTGTATAGTTTATTTGCTATATTTTTGTGTATTTTCTATTATATGATATTGTAATATGATAAAAAATTGTCAAAAATATATTGTATATTTTACAACATTTATGAATTATTCCAATTCATATATTAATGTGTACAAAAAATTTTTTCAGTATATATGTAATAATATTTTCTGACATATTATTCAATATGCACAAAAAAACATAAATAATTAATGGTTAAATATTTTATTTTATGTCTCATTACACAACGTGTCCCAAATTTACATATGAAAAAATTGCAAATTCCTTGCAAAAATTTGAGATTTTTTTTCCGTTGCCTTTTTTCATAAAACTCAAAATCAAAAAAGTTATTCAAGTTTAAAATTTACACAATAAATACGCTTTTTCGACAAGTGTGGAAAAAAACAATAACTAAAATTTTCCAAAATTTTCTCATTACTTTTCTGAGTCGAAAAGTAATTTACCACTTTTTACAAAACTCAATGTAAATCTTTTGAAAATGTAATATCTTAATTTTTGATTTTGATTTTTGTGAAAAGTGGCAAAAGACTTGTCAACTCAGAAAAATAAGGAGAAAAGCTTGGAAAATTTCGGTGAGTAGTTTCTATTCCCACTCCTCGTAAAAGCGCGTTTATTGATTAAGTTTCAAACTCGAATATCTTTTTTGATTTTCAGTTTTTCGAAAAATGAGAAAGGAAAAATCGTCTTTAATTTTGGCAAGGAATCTGCCATTTTTTTTCGTACACGAGAATTTGGGACACCCTGTATAGAAATACTAAATCATGTGTACTAGTATAGTAAAAATTACTATTTCTTTAATACATTTTGCATTCTGTAGATTTCAAATTTTCTGAAATCATCATGAAAGAACTGGCATAAAAATTATAATTTCTACAATACAACAATTTTGACTATACAATATTGCAAAATTTAAAAATAAAAATGACAAACCAGCAGTACTATCGTAACACTCACAATATTTCAGTACTTTTTACCATATACATGTCAGAAAGCACTAAATTTTATTCTCACTGCGTACTTAAGCTCTCAGAGTCCGTCTTTTAAAGCTGCGCTTTCGTCTGAGCTCGCTGATATTTCGCGAAAAAGATCAAAATTGCAGAAGAAGAGTCTAGCGCGTTCCGAGACTACCAAGAACGAGAATTTTGATAGAACCCGTTTGTTTGCCGCAGGTTACGATCTCATAGAGTGGCTGATGGAGCGACTCGGCATCGAAGAGTCAGGTAAAACGAGCGCGCAATTTTCTTTCTTTTATAGCTTTTATTCTCGAAATGGCCGAGCGTAAGCTGCCTTTGTCTCCGCTCAGAAAGTAGCGCTTTTCGAACGCATCAATTAGAAAAGTGCCGTACCATGGAATAACTGCGTCGAGTGCTTGTAGGCATCAAAAATTCAAAAAAAAATCGAGTTTCTACATATTTTTCTCTGGAATAGCGTGCTACGTGCACAACATAATCAAGTTTTTATATCTATTTATTTACGTAAACATTAGCAGTGAAAATTCAAATCTGCTGAGAATTAAACTTGATAACTTAACTAATTTACAATCGGTATATGGAAATTCAAATAAATGGAAAAATTTGAAATTTATGTGAAATGCAGAATATGAGAATAATATTGAAATAATATTTATTTATTAATAAATATTATTTAAATAATGTACACATTCATTTAGAATTTTTATTGCTGAACATGAGAAAAATAATAAGAAAAGCACTTTCACATCTTAACATTATCAAATTCTTGTATTGTATTGTGATGAATAATTAATGCATAGTCTAAAACTTCAAAAACAGAACAGAAACTTGTTTTTTATTTTTTCAGAAATGCGATTCGACGCAGTTTTTCTATTGTATGGCGTAAAAGTATGTTATTATTGGCGATAAAAACGAGTTCGGGATCGGTCATTTCTTCAAGTCCTACTTACTCTGTTCCCACTACGTACATTATACACATGCTTTCCGATTGCGAGACTCCCGTACATTTAATTTATTGACCGTAATTAAGCGACTTGCTCGAGCTGAGAAAACAATCGGCTAATTAATAATGAGGCTTTTTACTGCCATTTTCTTGATACTGTCAATTTTGGCGTTTTTACCGTTGCAGCGGAAGCGGTTCATCTAGCCAATCAACTTTGCTTGTACGGCTATTTTTTCCCCGTTAACGATTCCAAGACTTTGACAGTGAAGGATGACAGTTCTCTTTACAGATTTCAGGTACGATATCGTTCAGTAATTGTTTCAGAGGATACGTTTTAAGAGTTTTGATCAGGGTCGTAGATATTACAGGGTTTAAGGAGTTAAATTAATAAACATTGAAAGACAATCGGTCAAAAAGTTGAATAATATTATAAAATAAAAATATATAATAATATTGAATAATGTATATGATGATAATAATAAATAATGTAATATAATGTAATATAATATAATATGATATGATGTGATATGATATGATATAATATAATATAATATAATATACAATAATGTGTGACATATTGGACTGAAAGATTAAAGACGTGTATATCTATTCAATGTAATTTTATTGAATGGACCACCTTAGAGTTGCAATTTTTGGAAAATTGAAGTTTTTCGCAGAACATTTGAAATTTGAGTTTGCAGAAGACAAAACATAATATTCTAAATTATGAAAATTATGAATGTTACAAAACTATCCTAATTTTTTAATTTTAATATTTCGTATGTGACTTCTGGATTATCTTTGATAACTTCAAAATCTTCAATCTTCAATCTTCAAACTAGAACTCAAAATTGTGCCATTTTGAAATATAGAAAATAGACAATTTTTCTTTAGAAGTTTCATTCGAAACCTTGAAAGTCTGATATTATTTATAAATGAAAAACTTTATTTACCTGATTCAGCACATTTTTAAAATGAAAAAAAACTAATAAATGATAATAAATTTTCAATACATTTTGATTTACAGAATTAGACATTTCGAACGTGAGATTTTCACAAATTCTATAATTATCCTGAAAGTTAAACAAAATAAGGCATATTAAATTTCAATATCTGAAAAATCACAATTATCTATAAAACAGTGTATTATTAATTACGTAAATCAACATTTATACAGAAATATAATAATAACAAATTACGAAAATGAAAAATGCAAGACTGTAAACTCTAAAAGTATAATAACTTAAAAAATTATAAATTTGAATAAATTGAAAAATTGTAATTTTAAAACGAAATCATCAAAGATTGAAAACTAAAAACTCCTGTAAAAAATATTTATTCAATAAATTTTAATAAATTATTTGATTATGTTATTCATTTCTGAAAGTTTATGTTTTTTCGTAATTTTTTTCCTATTCCTTAAGTTTACAGTGTTTTTTTTTTTTTTAATAAAATTTTGCCTTATGTCAAAATGTTTGTTATATATTTATTACAGTTGTATTATAGGTGAAATTATTTACATATTCTATTATTTTTGTTATTAGTCTAGAAGTTTTGAGCTGTAAAACAAATGTAACATTTACCGAAAATGTTTGAAACTATACAGATATCGAAAATTTTCATAAAATTTTCTTTTTTTTTAACATTCAAGTACTGAAAAATTAAAAACTATAAGAATTTCCGATGTATCATAATTTTCAAAATTCGCTAAGATATAAAAATCGTTCAACATTTTTTCTTTAGGAATTTAAAAATTTGATACGAAATTTTCAAAATTGATATTTTTTCTCTATTTAAGATTTGAAATTGAACATCCGAAAAATTAAAAAATTATTGAATTCGTAAAGACTTTTTTAATTTTTCAGTAATGTTGAAATTTTCACGAATTTTTCTTTATTTTTCAAAATTCGAGTTTTTCAAAATTAATAACTGTACAATGACTTCCGAAGTATCATAATTTTCAAGATGCGTTAAGATGTCAAAATCTTTCAACATTTTCGATCCTGGAGTTTTAAAATTTGACACACAATTTTGAAAATTGACATTTTTAATGTATTTTAGATGTGAAATTAAACATCCAAAAAATTCAAAAATTATTGGATTTGGGGAAAATTTTCACGAATTTTTCTATTTTTTTCAAAATTCAAGTTTTGAAATATTAGGAACTGTATAAGGACTTCCGAAGTATCATAATTTTTAAAATTCGTTAAGATGTCAAAATTTTTCAACATTTTCGTTCCTGGAGTTTTAAAATTTAATTTAAAAAAAATAATAATTATCATAAAATATTATTAAATAATTTTAATATTTGACTAAAAACATAATTTGATTACAAATTTTTTAAAATGATATTTTCAATGTATTATAGATTTGAACAACTGTTGAAATTATTGAAAGTGTTACAAAATTCTTAAAAACGTGAATAACATGAAAATTGCTTACGACGTTGTGAACTGCTTGTACAACTGTTGCAAACAGTTCGAATAGTTGAAATTGTTTTTGATAATGACATAACCATTGAAATTGTTTATGTTGTCCGAATATTTTTAAACAGTTTAACTGTTAAAATTGTTAAAAAACTGTTAAAACTTTTAAGAACTCTGAACTTCGAACTTTCCAAAGTATTCATAACTAATATAAACTCTTTAAATATTTTCTCTATTTTTGTAAAAAAATATTATTATGAAAAATAGAAGGTAATTTATATAACATAATCTAACAAATTTCATTGTATAAATATGAGCACTTTTGTATGAGTGAATTGTGAGCTTACTGTGTAATAAACTCTACTGCGTAAATTTTTAAAAATACCAAACTACGAATAAGATGTGATAAAAAATGAAAAGTCAGATACGAGTATTGAAACTGTGAAATTTCTCATTACAAAGTTTGATCCTTAGCTGTGTAAAACTTTTATGCTTTGCTTTAAAAACCCGCAGCATTAGTGTATGTAATTAAAGTTTCATTCCTCAAAAAATTACATTGAAAAACTTTCTTTTCGTGAAATGAAAAGCTATAAAGATTCAAAGCTTAAGAATTTCTCAATTACGAAATTAGATTTTTTGAGAAAACTTGGAAAATACTAAAGTCTTCAAACATTTTCTTCATACTTGAAATCCAATTTTTGTATCCAAAAATATCTGTAAAAAGTTGTTCCGACTATGATTTTAGACACCCTACTTTTGGCCGTGGCAACACAAAACACCAGACAATGTGGAGTACGCTATTTATTTGGCAAAACGCACTCTAAGAAACAAACAGCGTCACGCTCTCGAAGATTACGAAATTGTGAGTATCTTGCGTGCAGCGAAAGCGTGTCTGCAGAAAACCAGCCTTTTTCTTATCGACCTGTGCCGTTTCATTACAGGAGGCACTGAATAACTTGAAGAAAAATTTGCAGAACAAATGGGACATAATACAGCTTCAAGCGGAAGAGCAGGTGAGCGACTCGTTTAAAATTCTGCAATGTTAAAATGTAAAGTATTTATAAAATTCTCGTAAAGAGTATCATCGCCAGAGAACAAGTTAGTCACTTTTTTTTACCAAATCTTTATACTTTACTCTGCTAGAAAAATATCGGAGTAGGGAAATTGAGCAACGTGGCAAAGTTCGAAAAGGTCGCAAAAGTCACTACTCTGAATATCGTTACGAGAAACTCGGGGAAAATGTATGACCGCTTTTTCGCTTGGAAATCTTGGAATGAAGTTTCGCGAGATTTGATATGTGTCTTTGAATATTTTCGCGAGGCTTATTGTTCGGTATTCTTGATGTATTGGAATAAAAAATGGAGGCAGAAAAAACTTTCAGGAGGAGTTTTCCGGAAAATATATATTTCCTCTGGGACAGGAGTGTAGGTAGAGGGGGGTTTTGGGGGTTCAAACTCCTCTTGAAATTCGAGATGTATTCATCATTATTTCACGAAAAATAGACAAAAGTGATGATGATACAAAAATAATGCAATAAAATAACAATACTGATAATAAATGAGGAAAAACAATACTAATAATAAAATGAGGAAAATTCGGATTACGTTTGGAATTTTTAGTTTTTCTAACTTGGAAGACATTTTTTCTGAAACTAAATTATAATACAATATATAGCCGAACATTTCCTATAAGTAAACATAAAACAAATTTTTTTTCAATAGTGATTAACAGGGCAACCAAAAATATTTACGATAAAATGCAAAATATTAATTTTTTTATGCATGAAAAAACAGCGAAATATTTATGACAGGCTATTGATAGGCAAGAAATATTTATGATCAAATGAAAGCAAATTTTATATTTTTTGTACATTTGTTTACATTTTCGACTCCTAATCAAAGTTGCTACAGAAAATGACGACATATTTTGCTATCTCTTCGACTTATAATTCGAATATTATAATGTTTCAATTGATTATTTATTTTGAAATGAAAACAAATTATTGATCTGTAGTTATGTGAAATGTCGAATAATTTCTCAGTAATTTTCAAACTGAAAATTAAAAAAATGAAATCAATGAAAATAAATTAAACAAAAATCATTGCCCATTAAATTTATTTATTTTTTATTTAATTCAATTTTGTTCTATTTGCATTTTTTTTATTTATTTTAATTTTTTTTAATTTAATTCAATTTTTTCATTCAATTCAAGTTTTTTCAACTTAATTTGCATTTTTTTTATTTAATTCAATTTTTTCAATGTAACTTGCATTGTTTAAATTTTTAGTTACATTTATTCATTTTTAATTTTTCATTTAAATTTTTATATGCAAATAATTAAATTCAAATGAAATGAAAATAGAAATTGAATGCAAATTAAAGAAAAATAAAATGGAGAAACACGCGTAAGAAGTTAATATTTTTTATGGTCAAAAATGGTTGAAAACATTTGGAATTGAAAATGAAAAACCTTAAAATATTTACGAAAAATCTAAAACTGGCAAAATATTCATATTCCGCCAACAACTGCCAAAATATTTATTTGAATATTTTCTGTTTAAATAAATATTTTTGGTCACCCTGGTGATTAAGAAAAAAAAATTAAAATTTATGGAAATTCTAAAAATCTAAAAACTTTGAAATTTGGAAATATGGAAATATGTTCTAAAAAATTTAGACAGGAATTCATGAAAATACCAAAAAATCTGTTGGGTCATCACATTTCTGAAAAATACTAAAAGTTATTATATTCTACGAAGAGATTGTGTTTTCGAAAAATCTGCACAAATGGCATCAATGTATAAAAATACTAGAAAACGATAACACTTGTAAATACTGAAAAAATTTAAAAATTTAAGGAATACATAAAATACTTAAAATTAACGTAGACCGAATCATCTAATATGAAATCTATGAAATTATCAAAAATATATCGATATTTGCATTCTAGAGAATTGAATTTTGAAAATTGATCTAGAATCTATAATCCCGAAAAATACTACAAAATCCTTTTGATTTTCATAAACAATGAAAAAATGCGAGAAATACTAGATAGAAATGTTTATTTAAAGAAAATTTTCTGAACAAAATAATTATTTGATGAAAAGTTGACAATAATGATTATAAAAAAATAATGCATAAAAATAACACTACTAAATCAAAAAATCAGTAAAATTCAAATTAAGTTCAGAATTTTTAGTTTTTCTAACTATAAAAAACAATTATTCTAATTTCAGAAGAATTTTTTCTGAAATAAATGTTTGACGACATACAATGTGTAATGAAACATTTTTTAAGTAATAAAAATAATAAATATAGCTGAAAACGATATAAAAATAAGTATTAAATAATATAGCCTACTAGAAAATTTTTTCATACTATAGCATTAAATACTTCAAATCTGTATACTACGATTTTTTAAAAATTTTCTAGAAGTTGATATATAAAAACCCTAAAAAAAATCAGGGAATCCCATAAGTTGTTAAAAAACACTCTCAAACTCAGAAAATCACAAGAATTGAATTCCTTTACATTTAATACGAACATGAAAAAAATCCAACTCTGGACTCAAAAAAATTAGAAAATCGTACTATCATGACTATATTTTCTAGGATTTAAAATTATAAAACCCCGAATGAAGAACGTATATTTTTTTCCAAAAAACACCCCCTGAAATTTTTTCTGTCTACACCTCTGCTTTGGGATTTTATGATTTTTCATCTTTGGCAATCTGACTACGAGTGTACGATTTTTCGAATTTCACGATCTAAAATTATAATGAAATTTAATCTTTGTGATTTTCAAATAACTGAAGTTAGGATTTTTTTAAAGAAATTCTTCATATTTTTCATATTTTTTTAGTATTTATGTAACTTGAAAAGTTTTGTAAATTAACGTGGATTTGTACACAGTAGCTATCAAGAATTTAATCCTCTTTGAATCTGAATTCCAAGATTTCTAAATATTTTTATAAATTTTTCACAAAATTTCAACAATACAGATTTGAAGTATTTCATAGACTTCTAAAACTTTTGCATTGTATGTTTATTCATGAAACTTTGTACATTTTTAGAATCTAAAACTACTGTATTTAAAATTCCAACAATTCTGATTTTTCTATTTGATTTTTTAGAAAACAGTATCTAAAATATAAATGGTTGAAATTCATATCGATTTTTTCGATGAAAAAGATAACGCATGTCATCTATTACATAATGACTTTGAAAGTCAAAGTTCAAACCTGCGAAAAATGATAGTACATATATTCTAATCTATGTAAGACGATCCTTGCAAGTGTTGAGAGCTTAAAAAAATCTTTCAGAATTAATGTCAAGCAGCATTAACATTACGACTTTCCATAATAATAAAGAATGTAGCTCGTTGCGTTTCCGCAACGAATCACGAATAATAATTCTCCGCGAAATTCGCAGCGTAGCCATGCAAAAGCGGGGACAGAGTTGCGTGTAGTCATGAAACATTAGAAGCTCTTGTAAATTTCAGTGGATTCCCTAAGTCCCCCATTCACGGCAGGTTAATGCCCTGGCGGAATGTGAAAAAGAAAAAAATAGTATATTTCTCAACGAGTGCAAATTGTGAGGACTATATTTTTCCCAACAACGTGGAGGAAATGCGAGTTTCGATGATTTGGACCATTGAGAAAATCGCATTTTCTCCACGGCGTTGGGAAAAAACAAGTAAACTTGGTGGGACAAACGCATACACGACCCGCGCACTGCGACAAATTGAACTTCATAAAGCTTAATTGTCGCTTTATTGCGCACGCCGTTCGGGACTTTTTATTTCAAACCGGAAACTACTTTTGTAGATCTTGATAGAG
Source organism: Platygaster orseoliae (assembly GCA_030522825.1). NCBI lineage: Eukaryota > Metazoa > Arthropoda > Insecta > Hymenoptera > Platygastridae > Platygaster > Platygaster orseoliae. Next base: position 13,512 of record JAPYZL010205257.1, on the reverse strand, counting down.
ATGAAAATATCGTGATTTTCTGCAATCGATTATTTTATAATTAAAAGGTCTGACTTTTGAAAATGCTGAATTATTGCAGCTGTGTTTAAAATAAAGATGATAATTTGAAAAAGTAGAAAAAATGCATATATTGTTTATAATACTTAATTCAACGATGGAAAATAAGTATTTCATAATCTGAAAATTTTTTTTAAACGATGAAATCCGAAAAAAAAGTTCATTGATCGAAATATATAACTTTCATTTTCATGACTTGCGAATTTCGACAACTAATGCAAAAAAAAAATTAATTTCAAAACGTTTGTGGTCCTGATGAAAAAAAGTATTCAATATAAATCCTAGTTGACGGGGCGATCAAGTTAAAATGTAATCTTGTTATCTCAGTTTAACCTCCTGCACGTGCAAGAAAAGTTAACTTCAATTTCTATTTGTTGACGCGAACAAGAGAAGTGGATCAAGTAAAAAAGTCTCGAATGGATGGCTTAGCAAAAGATGTTTCGATCGAAAAATTACCGTTTATAAACTAGATAAGTGATTCGATTTTGGAAAATTTTTTGATTTTTTTGGGAATGAATAAGTGATGTAGATAAAAATAAATTGTGTTATTTTGTGTCAAGTAGGGAATTGAGTTTTTCTTGTTACTAAAAGCTTAATGAAAAAAAATGATTTTTTTAATTATAAATAATAAGGTGATTTAATACCAGGAAGAATAAAATTTCTGGCGTTGAATGTTTTATGAAGTTGACGTATTTAAATTGTAGTGGAACAGATTTTAATGAAAAGCTTTATAAAGAATTTGTTATCAAGTCGCATTAAACGACTTGAAATTTTATGATAATTTACATTTTAAATAAATTCAGTAATAGTTCACTCATATTTCAGTGTGATTTTACGTGAAAAAAGCCAGTAAAAATCCTTTTTTTTTGGAGAGAAATTTCCGCTTGGGTTGTATTTGCAGGATATTCATTTGATGTATGTGAAATTGCTATTTGAAGAAATTTTGTGATTATGCATACAAAAAATTAGAAAAATATTGTCAAGCTTTATATAACTTTTTATTTCTCACCAAACTGCAATTTTTTCTGTCAGTGTATTGTGATTTTCATAATAAAAATAAGTGTCACAATTTAAAAATTTTATATCTCGATATTTAGTGATTATAAAACTTTTCATAAAAAAATAAGATTGTAATTTTTTTGTAGTTTTATAAAGCCGACATATTCAAATACTGGTTACTAAGATATTACTAGAAGAATTCACGTTTTTTTTTTATTCACGCTTTATTTTATGGAAGCAAATATCTCCGAGAGGTGCACACGATGTTTTACATGCCGAGGGACGTCACTGTTTTGCCGTCCATGGACCGAAAAGTTGGTTTTACGGTACATGGACGGCAGAGTGACGTCATGAGGCATGTAAAAACAATAAAATTTGATTAATAATATAAAATACGAAAACTCTAGAATCCACGAAGTACTTGAAATCCATGTATAAAGCATTTTCTTAAAAAATTAATAAATTATTCAAAACTTTTAGAGCAATGATTCCTAGAACTTGAAATTTTAGAAAACTACATATAAATCGAGATGACGCCAAATGAACACTTTTTTTCAAAAGTAAATTTTGTATTTATCATGTCTTGTAAAAAACTTTAGATAATTTATGATTTTTTTGTAGTGCAATCCCTAGAAACGTAGGCAGAAAAAATTTTCGGTGGGTGTTTTTCGAAAAAACATATACATATTTCCTTCAGGATTTTCTAATTTTTCATCTTTGAAGATGTGGTCACGAGAGTAAGATTTTCCAATTTTTTTGGAGTACAAAGTGGCATATTTTTTCATGTTCGTATTAAATGTAATGGAATTCAATTTTTGTGATTTTCAATTAGCCGAATTGAGAACTTTTTATTCTCATGCTTTTAGTGTTTTTTCACAACTTAACGGATTTTCTGATTTTTTTATGGATTACATCAACTTTTTAAAGATTTTTTAGAAAATCATAGTTAACAGATTTTAAGTATTTACTGCTATAATATTGAAAATTTCTAATTAGCTATATTATTTATTACCTTTCGTTTATCATTGTAAGCTATATTTATTATTTTTATTGCTTTAAAAATGTTTCACTATACATTGTATATAATCAAACATTCGTTTCAGAAAAAATTCTTCTGAATTTATATAATAATTGTTTTTTGGGTTGGAAAACTACAAAATGTGGACTTACTTTGTACTTTACTGATTTTTTGATTCAGTAGTGTTATTTTTATGCATTTTTTTATTGTTATGATTTTCGTCATTTTTTCGTTAAATAATATTGTTAGGAAAATTTTCTTCATATAAAGATTTCTAGTTTTTGTTGTATTTTTTCAGTAATTACGAAAATTAAAAAAAATTTTATAGTATGTTTTTTTAGATTAAGTGTATTTTCTTAAATTTTATAAGTATCAATTTTCAAAATTCAATACTCTGAACTGCAAATGTCAATAAGTTTTCGATAAATTCATAGATTTCGTGGATAATCCAGTCTACGTTAAATTTAAATATTTTATGTTTTACTTGAATTTTTTAATTTTTTCAGTATTTATAAGAATCTTTGTCGTTTTCTACTTTTTTAATATAGGTATTGATGCCATTTGTGCAGATTTTTCAAAAACGCGATTTTTTCATAGAATTTAATAACATTTAGTTTTTTTTTTTAGTTTTATGACACGAATGATTTTCTGGTATTTTCATGTATTTTCATCTAAATTTCTTAGAATTTTATTTTCAAATTTCAAAGTTTTTAGATTCTTAGAATTTCCATAAATTTCAATCTTTTTTTATAAATTACTATTGAAAAAAAATTTCTTCCCACATTTTCTTACAGGAAATGTTTGGCTATAAATTGTATTATAATTAAGTTTCAGAAAAAATTCCTTTCAAGTTAAAATAATTGTTATTTTGAGCTGGTAAAACTAAAAATTTTGAACCTCATTCGAATCATACTCATTTTATGATTCAGTATCGTAACTTTTATACTTTATTTTTCTATCATCATACTTTCTTCTATTTTTCGTTTTCCCTTGCGAAAAAATCCTACTGGTAGTAGGATTTTCACAAATAGTAACCAATAGTAACCAATAGTACCAATAGTAACCAATAGTAACCCATATGCTACTATTTGGTTACTATTGATTACTATTTGTAAAAATCCTACTACCAGTAGGATTTTTTCGCAAGGGTTATAATAATGAATCCATTTCGAATTTCGGGAGGGGTTTGAACCCCTAAAACCCCCCCCCTCTGCCTACGCGCCTGGCAATCCCGAATCAACCCTGAATTTTTTGCCTCAAACGTCGTGATTCGCGAATAAAAAAGTTGAATAATTTTTTAAAAATTTCTAAAAGTTGCAAATAACTTTCCTATTTATTGAAATTCAACACTGGAACTTGGGTTAATAACCATAAGATAAAAATTATGAAATTTCAATAATTCAAAGGATATAGAACTTAGATATGTATTTAACCGAATTTTTTATGGTTTAAATCTGAAGTTCAAGAAACTTGTATAACCTTCTAGAATTAAAAAAATGTGTCTTGGTGAATTGATCGCAGGTTCGTCTGTCGAAGGAGCGAAAAAAAGGAGACAAAATAGTGAGTGATTCGCAAGAAAGAGCTTTTTGGCGAGTTTATCGGCCGCCCCCGGGTTGTTCCTCGAGCCTCGAGCCAGTTCCCGTGCCCATTCGATCACGCCCGGGTTTGCCGCGCGCTCCTCCACGCAAACGCACTCACACCGACTTACAACGCGAGGTAAAAAAACCCTCAGTAACCAATGAATGACACTTTTTGTTCCATCATTAGTTGAGAGATAAAAAATCTTGTCGCAAACATGCGCTATAATATTTATCGATCATATAAATAACAGGGGCGGTCCTAAGGGGAGGGAAATGAGGGAAATTTCCCTCCCCTTCCCATCAAATTTTCCATCCCCTTCCCATCAAATTTTAAAACTCCAAGAACGTAAATGTTAAGAATTTTTGACATGGTGGAAAATTCAAAAAATTTTGGTATATCGGAAATACACTTTTCAATTTTTAAAAATTTGAATTTTGACAAAACAGAATATTTCGTAGAAATTCCAGTATTAACGAAAATTTTTGCGAATTCAATAATTTTTGAACTCTTGGATATGTTTAATTTCTAATCGAAAATACATTAAAAATGTCAATTTTTAAAATTTTGTGTCAAATTTTAAAACTCCAAGAACGATAATGTTGAAAGATTTTGACATCTTAACGAATTTTGAAAATTATGATACATCGAAATTCCTTATAAAGTTTTTTAATTTTTCGAAACTTGAATTTTGAAAAAATAGAAAATTTCATAAAAATTTTTACATTACCAAAAATGTAAAAAAGGTTTTGCGAATTCAATAACTTTTGAATTTCTTCGATGTTTGATTTAAAATCTAAAATACATTAAAAATGTCAATTTAAAAAATTTCGTATATAATTTTAAAACTCCAGGAACGAAAATGTTAAGAATTTTCGACACCTTAAAAAATTTTGAAAATTACGATATATCGGAAATCCTTATACAGTTTTTAATTTTTCAAAACTTGAATTGCGAAAAGAATATAAAATTTCGAGAGAATTTCAACATAAACTAAAATTCTGAAAAATTTTGCGAACTCGATAATCTATAAATTTTTTGGATAAGTTAAATTATTTAAAATCAAAAATGAAGAATACATTAAAAATGTCATTTTTTTAAATGTTGTGTAAAATTTTAAAACTTCAAGAACGAAAATCTTGAAAGATTTCGACATCTTAACGAATTTTCAAAGTTATGATACTTTGGAAGTACTTGTAAAATTTTCAGTTTTTCAAAAGTTGAATTTTGAAAAAAAAAAGAAAATTTCATGAATATTTTAATGTTATCGGAAATTTTGAAAAATCTTTGCGAATTCAATAATTTTGAATCTTTTTAAAGTTCAATTTTTAATCTAAAATACATTGAAAATGTCAATTTTATAAATTTCGTATCAAATTTTAAACTCTATATGAACGGAAATGTTAAGAATTTTTGACATCTTGAATAATTTTGAAAATTATGATATATCGGAAATCCTCATACAGATTTTGATTTTCAAATACTTGAATTGTGAAAAAAATAGAAAATTTCGAGAGAATTTCAACATAACCTAAAATTTTGAAAAATTTTGCGAATTCGATAATTTTTTTACTTTTTAGATATGTTCAATTTCAAGTATGAAATAATAAAAAATGTCAATTTTAAAAATTTTGTATCAAATTTTAAAACTCCAGGAACGAAAATGTTAAGAATTTTTGACATCTTAAAAAATTTTGAAAATATGATATATCGGAAATCCTTATACATTTTTTAATTTGTCCAAACTTGAATTTTGAAGAAAAAATAGAAAATTTCGTGAAAATTTCAACACTACTGAAAATTTTGAAAATTTTTGTGAATTCAGTAATTTTTGAACTTTTTGGATATGTTCAATTTCAAATATAAAACACGTTAAAAAATGATCTTCTACGACGTGTGTTATACAGTTTTTTTCCGCAATAAAATATATTACTTCATTGAATATACTACTTGAATAAAATACATTACAAAAATGAAGCGGTATTTTTATTATCATACAAGTTTTTCTATAAACAACTGAACATTTGCGCATAATTTATGCTGTAGGCTGAACATTCCAATAACATCATCTTTGCATTTTTGGTTCAAGTTATTTTCCCCTCCCAAGAACCATTTCTGGGACCACCCTTGTAAATAATTTAATATCATCATGTAAAATGAATGACGAATCTCAAAACTATTTTAAGATTTTTCCAAGTGTAATCTATTCCATGGTTTTGCTCTCACAGTGATGTAAAAAAAAACAGCGAGAAAAGTGCCATTTCAACAGGACATATTTCCTCGAGCATATGAAAAAATCTTCTTTAAAATATGCTCATACTTTTCCGACTTTTTTACAACACCTCCCATTTTCAGTGAAATTGTACAAATTGCAGGAATCGTCAACTTGGAACAAACTCTCAAGTTACCTCTATTACACAGTTCGTATCGATCGTTTGCAGAAAATACAGCTTTTCTCAGAAATCTATTAAATGGAGAAAATAACTACGACAGCTATCGATTTGATAAGATTCCAATTTTGAAAACGTGGTAGAAATTATTCACGCTCTGACATCCTTTTATTTTTAGCCTGTCGAGAGCTTGGACTTGCATATTTTCCTTTTATTATTCCTGAATAATCATTTGGTGAACCTTGCAATTCTGTAAAATTCTACTTTAAATAATATATGTTATGCATGAAATATCAGATGTATGGATGAACATGTAAAATTCTTTCCCTAAATATATTATTATTAATCTATCAAGTTTCTTTATATAAAAGGTCACAATAAATAAAATTTTCACAAAAAATCTTTAAGTTTCGATAAAACTTGTTCAAAATCATCTTTCTGAATAAAATGAAGATGAAAATGAAGACAAGATGTGAATCGTAATAATGAACGAACAAGTTTATGTACATAGTTTATGTGGTTTTTCTGGTTCTATCATTCGATCAAGTACACAAGTTTGAAAAGTTTACCCAAAAACTCTAAACGAATGATTGGTTGCAAAGTTGTGTATTGAAACAGCTCCCGAATCGTTTACAGGAACCGTTACGCTTTTTATACTCATAATTGAATTAATTTTTTCAATGCGCACGGAACTTTCTTGAATGCGGTTTCACAATGATTTCACTATAGTTTCTTTAGAAATCATATTTATAATCAGAAAAGTGAATGATATCCTTATTGGAAAAGCTATAAGCATGTCTATTTTCGCTAGAAATCTTATGAGTTACTTTGTTATCTTTAAAATTATTGTTACTTCTGAAACATCGAAATTTTTGTAACAACGTGATGTCAAGATTAGTAAAATTTCTTTACAGTTTTTGACACTTTAAAAAAGAAAAATTTGAAAAAAAAAAAATATTTTGTAAAAAACTTAGAGTATGTATAAGTAAAATGGAATATGAAAATTTTGGTGAATTTTTTTAGATTCAAAACGAGAATTTGTGATGGATTTTTGGAGATGGTTTTTTACACGTACAGTAGAAAATGTGTGAAAAACGTTAATAAAAAAGTTTGTAATGAATAGAAAAAATTGATTTGTTAATATTTGTAGGTGGAGCTTTTGAGGAACAGTTTAACGCGGACGCGAACAAAAGTTTCGGCGGCAATAGAAAATTTGAAAACATACTTCGAGACTTACATGGAATACGACCCAATGATCGCACAACCATTACCTTCCAATCCCTGGCTCACGGACGACCTGACTTTTTGGCAATTAAGTGGTCCTTTGTAAGTTGTATACTTTTCAAAAAATTGGAAAATAATAATAATAATAATAATAATAATAATAATAATAATAATAATAATAATAATAATAATAATAATAATAATAATAATAATAATAATAATAATAATAAGCGCTATTTTATAGAATCTGAAAACTTCTTCAAAAAACATTGACATGTATGAAAAGTACTCATTAAAGTAGTAAAAATTTTCTATTCTTTTCAAAATTCAAGTTTTGAAAAATTAAAAACTGTATAATGACTTCGGATATTTTATAATTTTCAAAATTCGTTAAGATGTCAAAATTTTTCTACGTTTTCGTTCCTAAAGTTTTAAAATTTGACAAAAAATGTTAAACATTGACATTTCTAATGTATTTTAGATTTCAAATTAAACATCCAAAGAATTCAAAAATTATAGAATTCGCAAAAATTTTGCATGATTTTAGGTAATGTTTAAATTTTCATAAAATTTTCTTTTTTTTTTAACATTTAAGTTTTGAAAAATTAAAAACTGTATGAGGACTTCTGATATTTCATAATTTTCAAAATTCGTTAAGATGTCAAAATATTTCAACATTTTCGTTCTTAGAGTCTTAAAATTTGAGACACATTTTTTTAAATTGACATTTTTAATGTATATAAGATTTGAAATTAAACATACAAAGAGTTCATAAATTACAGAATTCGCAACAATTTTGCACGATTTTCGGTAATGTTGAAATTTTCATGAAGTTTTTTATTTTTTCAAAATTCAAGTTTTGAAAAATTAAGTTTTAAAATTCGACACCAAATTTTTAAAATTAAGATTTTTGATGTATTTTAGATTTGAAGTAAAACATCCAAAAAATTCAAAAAAATTATCGAATTCGCAATAAGTTTTCAAAGTTTTCGGTAATATTGAAATTTTCTATTTTTCCAAAATTCAAGTTTTTAAGAATCGATTACTGTAAAAGAACTTCCGATATTCCATAATTTTCAAAATTCGTTAAGATGTCAAAATCTTTTAAAATTTTCGTTCTTGGAGTTTTAAATTGACATTTTTAATGTATTTTAGATTCGAAATTGAACATATCCAAAAAGTTCAAAAATTATTGAATACACGAAAATTTCTCAAAATTTTTGGTAATATTGAAATTTTTACGAAAGTTTTTATTTTTTTTTAAATTCAAGTTTTTCAAAACTAAAACTGTATAAGATTTTCCGATACACCATAATTTTCAAAATTTTTCAAGATATCAAAAAAATTCCCAACATTTTCGTTTTTGGTGTTTTAAAATTTGATAAAAGTTTTCAAAAATTCGTAAGACGAATTAAACAATAATACGACGATATTAATGAACATGTATCATTTCATTAATATATTCTAATTCATTTTTGATACTTGATTTTCTAAATTTCTGTTTACTTTAACGAAATTTCTATTTTCCTGGTAAGCAATTTTAAATAATTTATCACAATGAGAAATAAGTTTGTTTAATAATTATATCTTTCCCGAATCAAATGGTTATTAATTAACTGTATTTTTTATTTCAGGGTGGAAGTTCCTACAGAGAGGAGGGTGAAAAAGTGGGCAATATCGCTGGAGGAACTGATGAGCGATCCAACGGGTAAGAACTGAAATTATTTAGTATCAATATTTGAAGAAATTGTTAGGGGTTTTTTTAAATATAAAAACTTCATTATTCTTAAAATTATTGATTTGGATTTGCAGGGTTGCAAGAGTTCACGAATTATTTGAGGAAAGAGTACAGCCATGAGAACATAAGATTTTGGGTAGCTGTCAAAACGTTGAAGCACTCTAACCAGGCGCACATTCAAGATAAGGTTAACGAAATATTTAGGTGAGAAAATTAAAAAAAAATACTGTTAAAAATTTTTTGATTTTGATTTTTTTTACAACATTGTATAGTGAAATTTTTCATATTGTAAAAATCACAGTATGTGCATGAAAGGTTTTACTTAATAATTTTGAAAAATGTGAAATTTATGAAACTTTAATTGTTTTATCTCAATTATAATTTTTACTATACTATTACACAGGATTTAATATTCGTGTATAGTAAAAGATCAAATAACATATTTTTCCATTTAAAATTTATGTTTTTCACTTCGTATAATATAATATTTCTTATGTTAAGAGAATATGTATACTGAACATATAAATACATACATCACAAAAATTCATGTCATATAAAATTTATAATGTATTTCTTACTTTTTCCTATATTGTATCATATTACAATGCATTATAGTAAAATATTCACAAAAATATTGCAAAACCAAAAACTATACACATCTGAATACTGACAAATCTGTATGGTATTTTCTGAACTCTTAATTAGTAAAAATCATAATATGGTATTGCAAAAAGTAAAAAAAAATTATAGTAGTGCATTTTCACCCTTTAACATCACATTCTGAAAAAGATGTATGACATAGAAACTCGCTTTGCGCAATTTTTTTTTCGTTCCAATACCAAAAATTTATTATGGAAAAAATTGCTATTTCGATTGTTTTGTTCAAAATATTGAGCGGGGACACGATTTTACACTTTCGCAGACTTTTTCGACATTTTGCTGTCGGGGTAGAAAAGAGGAATGTAAAAAATATTCTCAATGTTGGATTTGTAGGGAATTTTTAGCACCGGGCGCACCGTGCGAGATAAACATCGACGGTAAAACGATGGAGCGCACGCACAACGAGATGAAGAACGCCTCGAGGTTCACGTTCGACGCGGCCGCAGAGCACGTGTACACGCTGCTCCTGAAGAAGGACTGCTACCCTCGTTTTATACGCTCGGATCAGTACCGCAACATACTCGCCGCGGGCGTCCAGCCACTACAGAAGAAAAGGTAAGGCTTTCCTGCTGAAAAATTGGCAAAAATTGTCTTCCCTTGTAACTTTTGTCCTCGTAAATTTTGGTCGAGTTTTCAAGGAGCTTTCATAAATGATGTCACAGTTTTTGGTGTTTTTTCAACTTCTTGAATGTCACTCTCTCGATTTTTATTAGTAGAAAACTACAAAATATTAGTGGAATTTCAATAATTGAATAAGAAATTAACCACTAAAAATTAGTGAAAAATCACTAATTGAAATAGTGATTTTAGCTTACTAATTGAATCAGTAAGTTATGACCAGGGCAACCAAAAATATTTATTTAAATTAATATTTTGGCGGTTTTTGGCGGAACAAAAATATTTCGACATTTTTAGATTTTTTGTAGATATTTTAAGATTTTTCATTTTTAATCTCAAATATTTTCAACACAATTTTTGACATTAAAAAATATTTACTTCTTATGCATGTTCCACCATTTTCTTTTTCTTCAATATTTGCATTTAACTCTAATTTTCATTTTTTTGCATTTAATTATTTGCGAATTCAATTAAAAATGAAAAATTTTAACAAATGCAAATATAATTGAAAAAAATTAAATTACATTAAAAATGCAATAAATTTGCATTTAATTTTAATTTTCTTTTTCTTTAATTTAATTCATTATAATTCCTTTTATTTTCCTTAATTTGCAGTTTGCAAAATAACCGAGAAATTATTCGACATGTCACATGTTTACAGATTAATAATCTGTTTACAGTTCAAAATAAATAATCAATTGAAACATTATGCTATTCGAATTACAAGTTGAAGAGAACTCAGCAAAACATGTGGTCATTTTCTGCAACAACTTTGATTAGGAAATGTAAATGTAATGGAATAAATAATAAAATAAAAAACATGTTTTTTTGCATTATTTCCAATAATGCTTCTTTAGAAAAATGAATGATTGATATTTTCGTACTCAGCGATCGTAAATTCGTCGAAGAAATTCTTTTTCTCAGAGGAATTTAAAAAAAATTTGTTTCGTTCATTATTTATTCATATATACGATTTTATTTCAAAGAAACATCCTACTAAAAAGTACTTCAGAAAATTTTTGCAAAGTACGTTTCTGTGATTTCGAAACGCATTAGTCTACATTCGTTTTTTTCTGTTTTCTTTGAAGAAACTCGAAATAAGTATTAAAAAAATCCACTATACGCAATAATCCTCACCCTTTACGACTTGACATCTTTTAAGGAAGCTCCTTCATGTAAATATGTGAAATCAGAAGCATGACTAGCAATAAGCTATTTTGCGCCCCTGCAAAATTTTAATGGCGTTAAGTGTGTACACAATAAAGTTATTCTGGGTTTCAAACAATAAAAATTTAAGCAGGGGTTTTTCGAAAAAATGTATTATTAATAAATTAAAATTTTTACCATTCAATATAAATTGTTCGATTATTAAATTAATAATAAATTCAATAATATTAAATAATAATAAATTGAAAATTAAATGTATTAATATTAAATTCAATGTAAAAATATTAAATTTCGGTGTTTTAAAGTTAAACAATTTTCAGGGTCCAGAATCGCACATTTTTTATGTTCGTATTTAATGTACTGGAATTTGATTTTGTTATTTTTTTATATCACAGGGATTCGTTAAGATTAAAAAAAAAGGTTCTTTTGTAAAATTTTATACTTTTTAGTATTTTTTCAGAGTTTGTATGATTCGGAAGATTTTCTGACATATTTACGAGTTTCTATGTACAATAGATTCACAGAATTCGGTATTCCAGGTTTTAAAATTTTTTTAGATATGCAGCATTTTCATAAATTCCAACTTTTCTTCGCTATTTACTGAATTGAAACAATGCCCAAAATTTGAATATTCTACGTTTTCCTAGTCGTACATTTATAATTGAAATTTCGCTCAAGAAAAAATTTTTCTGAAGCCAGGATTCTTATTATTTGTGAGTTAGTAAAATTAAAATTTTCAAGTTTTGAACTACTTTGAGAATTACATAAAATTATTCGTTATGTTCAGTAGTCCTCCTAAATTTGTGTGTGTGCATTTATGATCATTTTTACCTTTTCACATTATTTATCAAGGACAATTTTATGCATAATTTTTCATACTCGTATTTTTATGAATATTATTAATAAATTATTTATCAATTTCTTACGTGATATTATAGATAAATTCATCAAAATTTCAGGAGTTGTTTGAACTTCTGGTTTCACTTATTTATCTAACATTTGTTCTTCTTCTGAGGCCACATACGTAATTGTACAATCATGTACGAGTAATTCTTGTATAATCGCACAGTGATGCTGTTACAGTAACACGCAACATTTGTGAAATCAGTTTGCATTATCTGCTGCTACGATAGTACAATAATGTTGTCACTCTTTACATTGCTCTGCGGAAGATGCTTTGCGGAAGATGCAAAATATAATTACTGACGATGATTTTTGTGAAAAACTATTACATATAAAAAACTTAATCGATACAAGATCGTGAAGCCCAATATTCAAAGTTAAAATCACGTGTGTACAAGAAATGTTTTATTCGTTGTATGTATATGTTTTTTATGTAGTAGTTTTTCACGTTCAGGAGTCGGTGTATAAACTTTGTATCTCTGAATCTTTTGAAATTCTTGTGAAATAATAATGTATTTTTTAAAAGTCCATGATTTTTTAGTTATTGCACATGTAGATAAGGTTTTTGAAAAAAAACTAATCTTTTGTCTTGATATAGTCGACTATTTCAGAAATTTTAGTGAATTCAGAACACTATTTAGAAATTAACTGGTTCATTCTGTGATAAATTGGAACTTGGTTAGTTATTTTGAAATCGTGTAAAAATTTCACAGAATTTCAAGAGGATCAGAAATAGAAGTGATTCCTTTTGCTAGGCTCAGACTTGAATTGATGAATTGTAAGTAATTAATTGAGCGACTTGTCTTACTTTTTTGTAATAAAAACAACTAGATTGTTATAATTTTTTATGGAATGATCTGCTAACAAGACTTAAATTTATTATTAAAAAGTTGGTTGTTGATCAATATTTCATTGTTTATGAATATGTACCAAACATCGTATTTCTCGAACTTGCTCGAAAAAAAAGCATTGAAGAAACTTTCGTATTTTGTATTTTGAAGGCAAAATTTTTACACTTGGCACTTATAATTCTGTTCAATCCATGGCTAGCAAAAGGAGTATATACAGGGTGCGCCACCAAAATCCGGACGAATTCAACAAAAAATTCATTACAAATATTTGTCATGAATAAATTTATTTAAAAAAAAACCTTTTTACAT
>JAPYZL010205239.1:0-11487 GCA_030522825.1 Platygaster orseoliae | reverse complement strand
AAAAAACAAACAAACAAGCAGAGAAAACTATGTTGCGCTTGCGCGGGGCCGACAGCCAATCACGGCAGTGGCTAAATTTTCCTCGTCCCCCCGTCCCGTAAGCAACCTACAAACTCGTTTACCTTCCATCCCTACATTCCTATATCTATGGTATAGGTATGTTCGTAACCTAACCTTACCTGAATCCACCCACTAATAGCGCCGGGAAAAGTGTTCTATAAGATAGAGAGAATGAGGTTATGTGAATAATAAATAGCAGTTCGCATCTTCTACAAATACCAAGAGTGATACTTCGGTGTTATGTGTAGAATATGCATATTATATTAGCTGTCACGTGAAATTTTAAAAGTTATATTATGCATAGAACACGTGAAAAATTTTTTTATTATCATACCAGATGAATAGTAGTAAATCAATAATATGATTGTAAAGTTATAATTTGGTGATGTTTGAATTATGAAAATTGTAACAGAGGAATGTTTCGCAAAGTTGATCAAAAAATTTTTGAAAGAAAATATCGATATTTTTTAGGTAATGAATTATGGCTTGTGCAATTTTGTCTAACTGCAAAATACCTTTGGAACAGACCTTGGTCTTACAGCAACTGACTTATCAGCTGTAAAGTCTAACATGGTAGCGAAGCCATTGGTGAATCAGTGATGATCTACTCATTAATTAGTCATTATTTACGATTAGTCAGTGACGATAAATTTGAACGATTACAAACAATAAGAAATACGTACCATACAAAGAATCAACTTCGCTCATTTTTAAATTAAATATTTTTATGAATTCTAACTTTTCCTACTAATAGAAATCAGCGACATAAGCAAAGAAGATCAGGAAAAAAGGAAGGTATAGAACGATCATTCTCTTCAATGAATTTGTAGTGGAAAAAAAGAGTTTCCTAATCCTTGAATCTTTCTTTTGATTCTTCTCCATTAATTTTTTGTGTTCATTCAATCCTACTCGTAATTTATTGCGTTCTGTAACTTGTAATGAACTCGAAAAAAGCGCATTAATCAAGGAACGTCCTTGATCGGCGATGCTAATTAATCTCGTAAAAAATCGAAAAAATTTGAGTGTCGGAGATTCCACGAGTCGACAACCCGTAATTAAACGCACTAAAACTCAATGCCCTCAACCCCTGCACAACTTAATAAAGCCCTTCGAAGTGCGCGCATTATCGCATTATTAAAATACAAAACTATCGGGACATTATTATCTCCGAAACCTCGCTACACTCATTTTTTCATGTCGCAATTTTTTCCGCTGTTTTTTTCAATCTCGGAGTTAAGTGAGAGTCGAAGAAGTCGTGGGTATTGTGTTTCAAAGCTGACCCCGGACGCCATGAGCGGGCAAGGTTACCGAGATTATTGCAATTTTCGAACACTCTCGTTTCTCGGGGAAACGAGTTTCGCGATTTTACCTTTGCTTTTCTTTTCTTTTTTCTTTTTTTTCCTTTCGTTTCCTTTGTGAGAGATATCGAGCTGGCGATTCGTACCGGGGAATTTTTCCCAATACAATTACGTTGGGGAATGCAGTGATCGGGTCGAAATTCATCGGCTCCGATGTATGCACGCGTGTAACGTACTTCTGCAACTTTCAAGCTTCTAGAAACACATTATCTGAGTGTCAAACGAACAGGGTTTTTCGTACATTGAGCATTTTGAAAATTGTTTGTTACAGTGTCTATAAATGGTATTATTATATTGATGCCAGAATGGTTGATTCAATGTTTTTTTTTGCAAAAAATTGCTTTTTAAAAAGTTCCCAAAAAAGATAATTTTTTAAAGAAAAATGAGCATTGAACTTTTCAGTTAGAATACTTGTACTGCGTGTACTTTGTGCGATATTATCTTTGTTTCGTGAAGTCAACAAGAATTGTGCATCGCCTTTTTGCACTTGCAAAATCTATGTTACTGTAAATGTGAATATTTTCAACTGTAGTAAATAATTAAAATGTCGATGACAGAAAAAATACTGTTAAAATGAATTAATAAAATTTGAAGTGAAAGCTATTTTACTGTGAAGTGAAAGATATTTTATTGCTTTTTTACTGTAAAATTTAAAAGTTATTTTACTGTGAAAATCGGCAGAACTTTTTTAACTGCTCAACAGTGAAAAAATAAAGCTGTAAAAATCGTCTTAACAGTTTAAACTTTTGAAAACTGAACACTATTGAAAAATGTGAAAACTCCAGAAAACTTTCATAGCTGTCGAAAGACAAAAAGATTGTCAAGAACCAAAAAAATTGTTTAACTGCTAAAGCTTTGAAACCCGTTGAGTATTAAAAAAAAAAAAAATAACATGTCTAAGCTTCGAACACTGAAATAAATTTGTGAAGTATAACAAGATTCTCAGAACTGTCAAGATTATATAAATTCTGTCAAAAACCTTAAACTGGCAGAACTGTGAAAGACTGAAAATTTTTAGACTTTAGCGATTCATCATATAATTATTTCGATAAATAAACAAAATTTCAAGAATTGTTTTTTTTTCTACAAAACAACAAGAATACTTTGAAATATGAATTTTTTCTCTTGCAAAAACGTTTTAAATTAAATTTTTAAATCCTTTTCTGCATTGAAATTACAGTCTTTGGATAAGAAGGTCGGAAAAAGAAAGGCCAGCTTTTTTGACAATCACCTCTTTGGAACTTCCTGAATGTTCCGTACCTTTGATTGATTTTCAAGGAATTTGTAGTCGTGCTACGAATCTAGTTAACAAGAATATCGTTAAAGTAAGAAATGAAGAATATTTTGAAAACGACAAGAAAAAGATGGATGAAGCTAAAGAAATCCACGAAAAAACCGATGGTGCTCTACTCGAGAAAACTCAAGGTTTGTCTTAAATAATGAATGATTTTCTTTGGAGCGAGAAAGCTTTTTTACTTTCACATACAGCTTGAAAGCTCATCGGTACTTCAATGTTGAATTGTAAAAACAGTTGTTTTGCTCATGCATAATGCAATTTTTTTATTCAAGCTTAAGAATTTAAAGACTTAAAGTTACCAATAATAAGTAAACGGTTCCATGACTTTCGAGCATTTGCTACTGCAGCACATTCCTTTAGGCTTACTTTCTAATCCTCTTAGACCTAATGATGCACCTAATAGAATGTGCTGTTAGGTAGGTTTTCTCAGTCCACGCCACATTTACTGGCTTCAAACAAATTTTTTTTTCTTATTCTTTTTTTTGTAGAACAGCATCTCATTGTAAAAAAAGGAAATTATTTAATATTAAAAATATGTACATATTCAGTTCTAGCTGTTTTCTGAATATAGAAAATAAAAACTTCTCGGTAAAACATCAATTTTCTTTTACAAAAAAGCAACCAATAACAGTTCTTATGGAATGCTTCAGTAAATAAACCGAATTTTTTCAAACTACAGTAAAGTCAGAAGTTTTGTAAGTATGAAAAGAAAAAATTTGTTACGAATAAAGTGATCAAGACTTTAGAATAATTAATAAATAAAGCATCTTAATTTTTTTAACTATAATTCAATGTAAGAATACTATTTTTCTAGGTGCAACTGGAATAAAAAATATACCTTATACAAGACAAATTCATTGAGTTTCCTTCATTCACGTATTATAAAAATATTGTTTCCATTTCAGACACCACCAATGATTCTAAATTGAAGGATAATAATTTTTCTTCTTCGAAGATGTCAAAGAATTTGAGGATCAACATTCGTAAGAGAAGCGAGTCAATTCCAAGGTCACCAAACCCGGAAATAACTCACACAATCCACATCGCGATGAAATACCAAAGAAAATGCAGATCACCTGAATCACAAAAAGACGATAAAGATAATAAAAACGCAAGAGAATATACCTCTACTTCAGAAGAAAACACGCGAAAAGAGGACAAAAATAGCGTGGGAGTAAAAGTCGCGTTTGATTTAATGCTGAGTTGCAATAGCATGCAATTAACTTCGAGAAATGTGAAACTCGCAATTAGAAATCGTATTAGTGGTGTAAAGCATCACAAATTCAAAGATTGAATGAAAAACAATGATCTCAAAATAAAAGCAAGATTACTTTTGCAAAAATTATGTTTTAGAAAAACATATAACTCGATGAAAAAATGTAGTAAAAATTAATAAAAATATATAATGATATTCATCCTGAACTACATTTTAAAAAGGTTGCAGAACTATGAATTCATGACTTTGGAAATTGCGACTTTAACTCAAACTTTGATCTTTCATTTCCGATAAAACTTCACCGCAAGTTTCGATCTCAAATTCTACATTTTAAACATTTTACATAAAATTCCACTTCTTAATCAAATCTTCAATCGACTCTAACTAAGTGTCCCATAATATATTTGATGTAGAACTTTTTTTTTACTTTTTTTCCGAGTCCAACTCGATGCAACTCTGCAACAACATGCAATTAACTTCGCGAAAGCACCGATAAGAAACCACAGAAACGCTGAATAAAACATGAGATTTTAATGTGATCCCTTTGTCAAGCAACAGTGGAATATTTATTTTCCGTGTTCAGCTTCGTATTGTTTTTTTCCAACGGACGAAAAAAAGCTAACAAATTTTTTCCCGTCTTTTTCGGCGATCAAAAAAATACAGGGTCAATATTCGCGGCTTTGGAAGTTGAAAAAAAATCAAATCCTCGGATCGTATTCAAACAAGTCAGCGAGAAAGAAATATATTCTCACGTTCAATATCGCGTTATTCACACATCGAAAGAGATTTCGTCGGAGAAATAAAGATTCGCCGCCGCTCGACTATTAATTAATTCGACGATAAATCGCGAAGCGGAAATCCGTAGGAGAAAAAAAATGCTTGATCCCAGGCGAAAGATGAACTATCAGAGATATCAGTCTTTTTGTAACAGATAAGTTAAATTATTTGTTGCAGTTTTGAAAATCAGTAGAAATCCATAAATCATATGTATAATGAATTTCTTGTAAATTATTGATGATTCCTCCACTCTTTATTGGTCCATCGTTAATTTTTTTCGGTGAATTAGGAATTATAAATATTTTTAAATATAATTATTTTGCAAGGCACTGAATGTATGAAACAAAAGATATGAATGTACATACTATTTTGGTTATTTCTATGACGTATAAATTAAAACACTATTTCTGCTACGAAAATATACTTTC
Organism: Platygaster orseoliae; assembly: GCA_030522825.1. NCBI lineage: Eukaryota > Metazoa > Arthropoda > Insecta > Hymenoptera > Platygastridae > Platygaster > Platygaster orseoliae. The sequence goes on along the minus strand of JAPYZL010205239.1, from coordinate 6,351 downwards.
CAGAGTTGTAATCATTAGAAGAGTAATATAATATGAAAAATGTTTTTAAACTTTTGCCATATTGAGAATATATAAGAATAAAAATTAAAAAAAAATTAAATGTAAAATAAGGCGATGCATTGTTAAAATGTTAAAATAGTGATTATACAAAATCACAAAAATGTTAAAAACGAAGAGTATCTGATACTTACCGTCAGTAAACTGAGGGTTAATAATAGATTACTGTAGATTTTGACTATTACGACATTATTGAAGTTTAAAAAAATTGAAAAAGAATACAAAATTAAATTTTGCACAACAAAGCAAAAGTAGTAAAGATTTTTATTTGCGGTGAGTAGCTAAATATTTGTTGAAAAGTTTATAAGTTCGTCAGATGTTCAGCAATTCATACAGTTTGCTTACAAAAATGTTTAAATTTAGTGTCGCTTTCAAACTAAAATGATCAATTACTGATATCTGTTACAACAATGTAATCAGTTGTAAATTAACAGAAAATACAATTCCTTTTGTTCTGATGAAAACCTAATTTTTCGTTTCAAATTATTAAAAAAATTACAAATCAAAGCAAACAAGAAACATTACACTGCTTTTGAGCTGAACCCCTAGAAGTCTTACTTTTTTTTTCAAAAATATAGTTTGTTTTTTTTTAACTGTTGTGACCGAAATAGCACACCTTACAGTTATAAAAAACCTGAACTGCAAAAAAAACATAACATATAAGACGGATAGCAGAGGGCTATCTACTAAGTAAGTCGAAAAGATAATAAAATAGTATAGTTAATCACCCAAAGAAATGAAAAATAAAGAGATTTTACTTAAAACTATGGAAAAATATGGAATAATGAATGTCATATCCTATTTTTTTCATAATTTCATAACTGTAGCTCCATAATACTATTTCCTATATGAAAAATGAATGTGAAGTACTGGATATTATGTAAAACTTTTAAACCACTGAAAATCAATATAAGCCATTAGTTAAAATAAAAAATTATACAAGATTCAAGCTAACCACGGTAAACTTTCAAAATCAAAAACGATAGTAGAAAATCATGTTTGATCATAAGAAATTTATCAACCATAAATAAGAGTGAATTGGAAAAATATATTAAATATCAGGAATTATAACATAATCACTGTATCTTGATAACTGATAGTGAATCTTAAGAATAGATAAAAAACTATCAAGAATGATCAAAAATAATAAAAAATCATAAAAAATCATAATGAAATCCTAAATTTAAAGAAATTAGAAGTAGTTATTATGAGTTATAGTAACAATATTATGACGTAGAAAATGATACAAAGTTTGTGCAAATTATACGAATCTGGAGAATAGTAAAAAAATCATAAAATTATCATTTGTCATACGGGTTGGTTGTGAGTATGCAGCAGTCTTGAAAAATATTGAAAAACTATGGAAAATAAAATCATTTTATTTGGAAATATCTAATAGCATTTAAAATCTCGTACCGGTAGAGAGCTACAATAATTAATGGAAAATAAGAGTAAACAGGGTAAAATTGATAGTAGTTGCACAGAATCATTTAATACAACGAAATATGAATCGTTTATTCTTGCAAACGTATATTCTTGACTTAAATTTTTTAACATTGCTTCAAGCAGTACATCGTAGTCGAGTTGTGATTTATAAGTAGAATTGAAGAGAAGAAAACAATATTACATAGGGTTGATTTTAAAATTGCATCAAATGATTCTTTTTTAAAAATTTTCAACTTAGTCGATTTACGAACTTAAAAATTGATCATTTTGTTTTAACAAGCCATTTTACTGATGCAGAGATTAGGAGAAACAATCGCAGGATCGAAACCCTTGGAATTTGACGTACACATGTACAATAATTCCAATTTTTGGTATTTCTTCAGAACATTATACGCATTTTCCTTCGTCAAATTAAGGTTGTACTCCAAAATTGGTAATTCAAGTTCGTTGAGTTCTTTCAAGGGAGAAAATGATTCAGGTTCAATATAATTGACTCGATTCCCGAACAAAGTAAGAACCTGAAGTTGACGAAGACCTTCAAAAGATGCGCTGCAAAGAAAATAAATATTAATCTTTTACAATTTTTATACCTAAATTCGAAGAACGATGACTTACTTTTCAATTTTAAAGAAAACAAAGTCGTCAATATTAAGCTTCAATAATTTGTTGTTATTCGTAAAAGATTATTTGGGAGTGAAATTAGGTTGTTTCCAGAAAAAAGTAAATCAGTCAAATCCCTCAGATGATCAAAAGTCCTAGCTTCGATGTTTTGTATTTTATTTCGAGAAATCATCAATCTCTCGACAGAAGCAAAAGGTTGCAGAATATTTTTTAATTCTTTTCCTGTAAGTGCATTTTCGACGATATCAAGCACGTGAACTTCTTCAACAAGTTTAATCACTTTTATTTCTGGATTTCCACGACTTGAATAGCCACCGTAAATCGGATCAGATAGATCAGATTTCGTAGATTTCAAACTGATATATTCTAAAGATGCATCTGGAATTCCCTTTTTCACTGCTTGTAAAAATTTTGGTGTCCAAACTGGACAGTTTTCAAGTGACACAGTTAATAATAATGCAAGTCTTTGCCTGTTTGCAAAGTAAGTTTTATTTTGTACGTATGCATCAGCTAATGCATATTTAAAAAGGAATTCAACATTCTCCAAATCAGAAGATGTTGTTTTGGTCGCACAAAATATTTGCAGATACATATGTTTTGGGCGTAGCAGATTTAAATTTAAATCGAATGTGTAGAACTTGTCTGCAGATGATGAGCAATTGTAATGATATACTTTGAATTCTCCTTTATAGTCGTATTTGTCTAGTTCGAAAACACATGCTCTATGGTTTCGAGATTTCAGCGTTGAAGATGTGACCATGCGAGTGCTAAATGTTAGTTGTAGAAAGATGTATAACACCAGCAGATGTAAAATTGAAGTAAGGTTGTTGAAGTGCGAAGTTTTTGAGCCCTGAAAAAAATTTTCAATGCAAAATGTGTAGCTTGTTGAATTCATAACTAAAGAGTGTAGAGAAATTTGTTATTCCTTGAACGGTTAAGTATACAGTATAAATAAAAAAGTTTCCAGTAATTGATTCATTTAATGTCTACAAATAATTTAAATTTTCTCAAAGTATCAGCTGTTGAATCTGAATAAAAGTTTAATAATAACATTATTATTTTTTTAACTCTGAATTCTAATCATAGCAAATAAATGAAAACTCTGCATTCAATAGTTAATTTTTATTCTAAAATTGAATATTCTCAATTACTTATTAACAAATTTTTGTCTTTGTTTCAAACTAACAACTGTTAAAACTTTATAGAATCTGTACACTTCTTCTCTGAAAACTTATAATTAAGATATACAGAGTGTACCAAAACCCCGTACCAAAAAGAATCCAATATTCCTTTTTGAATTTCAAGTCGAAAATCACTTTGCCAATTTAAAAAACTAAAATCAAAAAAGTTATTCAGGTTCGAAATTAAATAATAAATGCGCTTTTTTTACAAGTGGGGATAAAAACCTCGAACCAAACTTATACCAAATTTTCTTCATATTTTTTTGAGTCGAAAAGTTCTGTGCCATTTTTCACAAAACTCAAAATGAAAAAAGATATCCGGGTTTGAAATCTGAGAAATGTAATTTATTGAAACTTCTTACTCAAATTTTTTTTTTGATTTTAAGTTTTGCGAAAAGTGACAAAGAACTTTTCGACTTGAAAATCAAAAAGGAATATTGGATTTTTTTTTGGTACGGGATTCTGGTACACTCTGTATAATAAAAAAATATTCATAATAAAAATATGTTCTTATTAGTTATATGGTCATTTCTAAATCTAGTTTGAAATACATAATAAAAAAAAATTAAACACATAACATTATGTACCTTTATTCAATTTGTGATCAGTTTGGATAAAATTTTGATATTCTTAACATCATTTTTCAGAAACTTTTAACAACTTTAAAGTAGAAGGTGAGATTTTAAGAAAAAATGTTGAAATCTTCTTTTTTCTTTCTTTTTCTTACTCTCTAGTAACAACTTACCATAATTGACGCAGATCTGAAGATCGAAATAAGTGCAAACTTTTTTTCATATATATTTTTCCACAGACTGACACTTTGTTTGGTCGAAGAATTAAGTCTCTGAGAGTATCAGAAACGAACAAAAAAACTAGAGATCATATCTTAAAAACTTTTTACATTAAGCGTCTGTCGGACACAATCGGAAACAGTTTCTAAATTACACGTGATTTTATTTTCTTACTATTGCTGAAATACGAACGAACGTTTTTGACACGTACATATGTAACTTTTGTAATATAAAGCATCGATTGATAATGACAACTTCACGTACTGATAATTTTCAGGATTTCACAAGAATTTTTTCCATTTTTTCAGACTGGGAAAACCAATTTTTGCTAAATATAGAAAATGATTTGTAAATAAGCGTTTCATGATTTTCTTGGGATGACGAGTAATTATTTTAATACATCCGTAACGATTTATTTAACTAGCTTTCTATTGCGTAAATCGAAACTCTAATAATACCTACCTACAAAAAAATTCCACGACAATTCATGATGAGATAAAATACATGTGGAAAAAAAAATTCAACAGTATTTGATATCAAAATACATCAATTTTTCACTCTTGTTCTCCTCAACAATCAATCAATTGAAGTAACTGAAAATCGGAAAAAACATAAATCGGTTATTCACTCTGAACTTTTGAATATTTTTCAATTGTCTAAGAAACTGCAAGTATAGAAATTGACACTGATTTTGAAAAAGAAAATGCAATGAGTTTTGAGCATTAAGCGACATTTCAAGCATTCATGTTTCACAAAATCTTAAACTATGTAGATATGGACAACAATCAATAAAAACAACCACCATTATTCATGTCTTATGATTTTAAGTGAAATCTTTTTATTAGATCGTCATTTCTTGTTCCTGTTTGACAACACAAATAATTACAATCGTTTGATAATCTAGGTTAGAGTCATAAGATCATGCCAATAGTGTAAGAGTCTGTTTTAACATTCCATTATCAAAAATTCCAGTTCGGAAGAGAGTTTTGTGTAATCAAAACCTTCAGTATTTGATCTGCATATGCTGAAATTTCCCAGTTTATCACATTTCCTGAGTACTTCATACAAATTATCCATCGTAAAGTTAGCGCTGAATTCCAAAATTGGTAACATGACAACTTTCAATCCTTTCATAGCGTGAAAAGTCGTAGGTCCAATATAGTGAACATGATTACCATACAACAGTAAAATTTGAACGTGTTCAAATTCTTCAAAAGTTGAGCTGTAATAAATACACATAAGTTACATAAACAAGTCTGATTTCGAAAATTACCTATCTCTGGTTACTTACTTTTCAATTTTATTAAGACGAGTGTCCTCCAAATTTAACTTCAACAGATTGTTGTTACCTCTCAAGAAATTCAATAATGAAGTATTCAAGTCGTTTCTATGGAAATTTAATTCATTCATGTTCTCTAGATGATCGAAGGTCCCAACTTCGATGTTCTCTATTCGATTTTGTGTAATCGTCAATACCTCTAGGGAAGAAAATTGTTTTAATATATTTGTGAGTTCGTTTCCTGTGACTTGACTGTTCGATATATGAAGTTCAATTATTTTGGGAACAGAATCGATCACCGTCTCTACAAAATATATGTGGTTCTGGTAGTTATCATGCATGGCATCAGACAAATGGAGCCTCGTATTTATCAATCTTATTCCTTTCAAAAACGCACTTGGAATCTCCTGATTAAGGGTGTGAAGAAATTTAGATGTTGGAACAGGACAGTTTTCTAATGAGACTAACAATGAAAATGTCGTTCTTCGTTTGTTTGCGATGTAAGAGTTATTTAGTCCGAATGCGTCAGCTGATGAAGCTGCATAAAAAAATTTCATCGTTTCCAAATCATGGTACTTTGCTTCGTCGGTGCACTTGATTTTTAAGATCAATTCTTTTGGATACCGGTGATCGAAATTCAGGTCTACTTCATCGAACAATTTTTTAGATGTTGAAGAATTGCATTTCAATACTTTGATGTGGTCCGTAGAATCATCCTCATGTAATTTAAAGATGCATGCACGATTTTCGCGTGATTTCAGCGCTTCGGATGCAACCATGTAAGATTCGAGTGTAAGTAGTAAGAAGAAGTAAAACACCAGCCGATTTGAGGTTAAACAACTTTTTTTAGGATCTAGTGGTTTTGAACCCTGAAAAAGTACAGGGTGCGCCACCAAAATCCGGACAAATTCAACAAAAAATTCATTACAAATATTTGTCATGAATAAATTTATTTAAAAAAAAAACTTTTTACATG
>JAPYZL010205238.1:0-11527 GCA_030522825.1 Platygaster orseoliae | reverse complement strand
TTCAGACACTGAAAGCGATATCTTTCTGAAGCATATTATCGCGGGAATATTGAATGGTTTTTTGTCCGGATTTTGGTGGCGCACCCTGTATATATTTGCCCCAAACGTATAACACTTTTGATCAAATATAATTTTGTATCTGTCAAAAAATCATATTTATTTAAGTGTCATACGTTTGGGCAAATATATATCTATTTCGCCATATCTGAAAATACATATGTTAATAGTTAACATTTCTTCTCTCAGTGTGGAAAATTGGTGTGTTTAATTCCTATTTAATCCGTTCAGTTTAATAACTGAAGTTGAATTTGTCTAATGCAAACATTGCTGAACCATTAAAAATACTGTTTTATAAATAAAAAGGTTGCAACAATGAGTCTCTTTTTAACTTTCCTGACAACTAATTAAAAACTATTTCTATTTTTTATAGTTCCTTTTGTTTAAACAGGTCGATTCTTACTGGTTTACTGTGTCTTTTGTAGTAACATCTATATTAGTAAGCGTATTTTGAAGTTTTGTTGTGAACGAAGTATGAGATATTTTCTTTTACTGTATTTTCGAAAAGTTCGACTGTTTTTTTAACCAGAAAATGCGCTATTAAGTTTGCAAATATATTCATTTGTTGCTGCACTGCAGTGCCGCTGAGTGACTCTTTCCAAAGTTACATGTATTCATGATTCATACGACTTTTTCAATTGAAAAGATTGAAGCTGAGAAACTTTTTTTTTAACTATATGAGTGTACGTATCTACTGATTAGAGCCTTTAAATACTTTTAAATAATTATTCTTAGAAAACCCATAAATTGAATGGTAGCGACAATAATAACGAGTAAACAAAAAAAACTCTTTAAAATCTGTTTTGTTTATTAATAGAAATCGTGCATGCGTACCATTTTCGTTAAAAGGCAACTTTTGTGTGAAACTGCAGTACAGCAGTAGACAAATTGTTTTTCGAACCCTATAGCGCATTTTGTTGTTTAAAGGACAGTCAAACATTGAACAAAAATCTTATTAAAAATATTAAGAACTTACTTTACAGCAAAAATTTTGCATCAAAATTTGCTTTAAAAGATTTTCTCCTAAAAAAAATTAGAGAGTATAAAATCCTTGATACATTTTTATCTCAATTTCAGAAAAAAGTAACCTGAATTCCAGAAGATGGTATTGACAAGTATAACTCAAAATTTTGGGATATACATTAACATATTTTTGAATTTGAGAATATGCAACTCTAGAGCGAAAAATCGAAAAGTTCACAAATTCCTAATTTCAGATTTGTAGAACGCTCTATTACAAACTGTAGAATAACTTAATTTTAAATTACAATATAAAATTGTAGAACTTTTGACTCAAGAAATATCTATTCTCTCATATTGATACTACTCGATGTAAAAAATTTTTATTTACTTAGCTCTCATCAAGACGTCAGTCATCAATTTTAAATTTCATAATTATCATAATCTTCCCAATATTATAAAAAAAAATAAAAATGGTGACATTTTTTTCGCGCATTTAGTTCAAAATGCCGTTACCAATTGACGAGGAACAAACGTCAAATTTACTTTCTTTGTTTTTCTACGATCTTGGAAACAATACTAGTAATTACTTAATTATTGTCTTACGTGCTGTATAAATAAAAGCTGATAGCTTTAATTTCAAGAATATAATTATAGTCTGTTATTCAAAAAAAAAACACGACTCTAAGCGATTAAAGAGTTCCAGAATATCACAGTTTAAAATATTTCCATTTACTTGAAAAATTACGCCTTAGAATAAACTTTAGAACTCTGATAATTATTCGTTTCACATCGATTATCTACATAGTTCCCTTTTTTCGGAGTTATGTTGCGTCTGGATCGTCTTTTGTGAAACAGAGAAGTGGCGAAAGCTTCGTGACTTGACAAAGGTGAACGTCGAAAGTCGTTCGGAGCAAAGAAGCTACTTGAGGCCCTACAAACTTTGGTAACCTTTTCAACTCATGAAAGCCACAATCTGCCCTATCTCAATATGCGAGGTCGAAAATAATCGTGCGATTTTATACAGTCGATTTTAAAGAAACTTCAGCTGCATAAATTTTTTTGAGTACATACTAGAGAGATAAATTTTCATATATCTTTTCATGGACTAAAAAGTATATAAAAGCGATGAAAATTTTATTCCCAATACCAAATTTTAATTTCATTGGAGGAACAGTCATTTTTTTTGTGAATTCCTTATACAAAAAAAAAAAAAAAAAAAAAAAAAAAAAAAACAGAAAAAACCCGATATCAATCAAATTTCCATCACTTTGAAATTCGCTATGCAACACACAATGGCAAAAAATTATTTTAGTAACGCTCCTGCACTAAAGCATTCATTTCCCACTTGCTCCAAATTTTTTTCCTTTACAACTTGTAGCATACATCACTATTCCTGGTTATTAAAATGTTATCGAAGTTAAAAATTCGTCCGACCGGCGGATAAAAAGTCTGGCTGCAAGCGCGTTCCTCATCAAAATGCCCGATTCATGTGTGTTAGTATAAAGAGCGGCGCGTATATCCAGCCCGCGATAACAATGATATCTCTGATATATGGCGGCCTCTGCGCCACCAGCTTTCTCGCAGGATGCTAGAAAATATTGTTCAAAAAAGTCGTTATCTGCACGACGAAACAAGTATTTACGATGTACATGCGGGGGATGAAAACGCCCTCGGAAGTCTATCTTTCCTTTTTTTTCCTCGTCCAACCCCCCCCCCCCTACCATGGCCCGAACCACTGGGCTTTTGTGTGGTTTTTGCCTCGTAAAAAACGATCGGCGAATTCTTATCGTTTTATTGCTAAGCATTATGATCATTTAAAAAATTTTGAATGCCGGTTTCGGGAATTCAGCATAAGATAGGGATAGCATAAAAAATTGAATCAAGAAGATAATTTAAGGTAGCAAAGTGAACATGAGAAAAGCTCGATGAGAGATAAGAAAGTTTTACATTAAATTAATTACATTAAATCTTTACACTGTGAACAAAACTGTGGATCGATATGAAATTTTTTTTGGTCCAACAGTTATGATTGCTTTGCGGTCAAGCAGGTGTAAAGCAAGTTGGGCAGCGCGTGTCGCATGTAGTCATGTTCTAGATTATTCCAAAAGCAGAGGTTTTAACATTCATGGACGATGCCTCGTGCAGAGTAATCAGTATGCGAATTTGATCACTTTAGTCGATCTAATTGCCCCACATCTTTTTTCGGCGTGTCAATGCGAGCAGCTGATAGTGCAGGTGTTTGAATTATCTCAGGAACTATCGAGTTATTGGCTTCGGTGAAGGATTTGAATAAAGTCGTTGCCTCATATCGATGATACGACGTCACAAAAGGCCCACAAAATATAAAGTGCGTTGTTATATTATTAGGCCAAAACTTATAAATATAAAAATTTCCGATTCTTTAAATTGTTTCGTGTGTAATTTTTAATGATTTGTCTAGAAAATTGAAAAGAGACTCATTATTAAAACTTTTTTATTTATTAAACATAATTTATAATTGTTTAGCAATGTTTGCATTCGACAAATTCCAATTTTCCACCTGAACAGGTTTAAAGAGAGTCTTTTGACATGCCCAATATCTACCCATATTAACACACTGGTTGTTAGGATCTGTACCTTGGCAGGAGTCGCAAGCGTGAGTATTTGTCACTGTAAGAAAAAGAAACACGAACATATTTTTTTTTAATGTCAAAAATTAGTTGTGTGTTTTCTAGCGATAGAAGGTTGAATTCATAATGTATTGTGAAAAATCCTATCGTAATAAGTCTCACAATTGAATCACTAGCTCTTTTTTATAGGAAAGGTAAAAATTATTCTTGTTATTTATATCATGACGTCATATTGCATTATATGTAATGATGTCACAGTAAAAATTACCATATTTCCGCTACTATATCATGTACGATTTTCGATTAGAAAATCATTTCTATAATAACGAGCATTTTTTCTTATAATAACAACATATACCATACAATTTTTCGGAAAATTTTTTTTTCCAATTTGTCTTTATGGAAAAATCTAAATTTTTATTTTATGTTTATGAAAATTTTTTTGTTGATCGGACTTTTTATATTGAAATTGATGTTTTACTTTCCTTTACATGAACAATTTTTTCATGCACAGAGCTTTTATTTGTTTCAAATCACCATTTTGAAAATGTTAATAATAAATACGAAAAAATAGATAGCTTCTCCTCTACAATCAAACAATAGTTATTGTTTTTATATTCAACTCACTATAGGTTTTTTCCCACACATGGGTTCGATTCTCAAATGTCGATGCCCACACATCAACTATGGTACTGTCTGGTAATTTTTCCCAGTAGTGGGAAACTTCCAAGTTTATTTTCGCGCTCTAGAGAAACAAGTCAGGAATATTCTTAGTGTAACACTTGCAATAGATGGATTTGACGAGACGGAAAGAAAAACAAATTATTCAAAAATATTTATAAACGAAGTATCAAATGATTCCAAAAATTACTTTTATTTTACTGTTTTAGTTAAAAAAATTCTTATGAACATGAAAAAAAACAAAAAAAAAATTCATGCAATGAATTAAGTAAAAGTATTTGTTAATATCACCTACCTTCCTCTGCAGAAAGGGTTGTGCTCTCATCTTCAGTGATGGGTTTGAGTCGATATCGTTCATAATAATAAACTTCTCGATCATAAGAATGATTTTTGATCACTATCCATTGAACTTCGCGATCTGATAACAGAAAGTAGAGATTATTTCAACTGCTATATGAACAGAGTAATATGATACTTACTGATGGAAACGGAAAATACTTGTACAGCGCACATGATGGCAACGACTATGAACAACTTGGTCATCATATTGACGAATTGAAACTATGGCAAACAAATGAAATAAAGATTACAAACTGAAAAAACTTTGTAAAATATTCAATATTGAAACATCTGGCACGTTGAAGTACTTTTATGAATCGGCTATTAATAAATAAAACTTGATTTATTGTCTACACCAATCCCTTACATACGGAACAAAAATTACATATTTTTTCAATCTCTTTCGTGAATGTAAAATCAGAATATTCGTATTTAAAGTTGTTTGTACTCACCAAATGCTTGCGTTGTTTAAAGTTGAAGTTTTCAGTGACTGTATTCATCTGTGAATCTCATGCCTATATATACGCAGAAGATAGTTAGTTATCCAAATTTGCAATGCTTTTTTGTTTCGAAAATGACTGTTATCATAAGTTCAATGTCAACGACTTACGATTTTGAAATGTTACAAATACTCATGTCATTGACAAGTAAGTCTGGCTCGATATGTTTATCAGTCATATCGTCTAGACTACAGGAAGAGTGAGAGAACTCTTTCTAAATTATTCTCAGTAACTCGATGATCATATCTTCTCAAAGTTTAAGAAACGTGTTCCCTGATTTTGAGCAATTTCAAGAAATAGATTGTTTTTTTTATTACTGGCAAGAAAAATGACTATTTTATCACAGGTGGTTCGATTGATGTGTAACATATAGATGTAATACAAACTTAAATGTCAATGTCTGATAGATCTATCAGATATTAGAGTGAGGAATTGTGGAAATCTTACTCCGCATCAAGTTTTGAAAATGCTCATTTACAGGATTATGGTTTTTTCATAGATGAACGTGAGAATTAGAAGAACGAAAATCTTGAAATAAGAAGTAGGTCACGGAAAAAAAGTTTTGGTTAAGATAGTTAAGAATAATGAACGATATTTACATTTCATCAATTACAAATATTAAACATTTAGGATATTAAAAAAATTAAGTTGTAAATGTTAATATCGATTCCCACTTATGAGAATTTGTGTCAGAAACAATAACTTAAAACTTACGACAATTTTCATGACGAAAAGAGGACAAATTTGTAATAATATTAGAAAATCTTCTGCTAATCAATGACAACTTAAGAAAAGCACAAAAATCTTGAAATTTTTCAATGTAAAAATAAACGCAGATATAATTTTCCTAAAAATCTATGAACCTTTGCTGTATTCTAGAGCTTTCAATTATATGGAGTTGCAAAAAAGTCTAGTTTAACTTTGGCCTAATAATATGAGCTGGAAATGTGTATATGTAATGATTATATATGTATATTAGCGTGGTCGTTAAAATGGCTTTGGTGGAATTTCGACCGTGCTGCCTTCTAAATCAGTTCAAAGTAATTAAAAAACATTACCTAATTTGTTTCAGATTTTTATTCCAATATTAACCCGTGCCTGTAAAGCCGTCTTTTTTCCCCTTCAAATAACATGCGTTTTCGTCTTTAGTACAGTCTTTTTTTTTCAAGCACCCCATGCATTGAAAAAATAAGTTGGACGTGGTAAATGATAGTGGACGAATATAAGAAGCTACGAAAAAAATTTCAGACCTCTACGTGAATTCCTTGAATTTTGTCTGTTACATACAAAACGAGAAATAATGCAAAATAATGAATTTTCTCGTATAACATATGTTTTTTTTCAATCAGTTCATAGAATATTCGCTTCACGGTTGATAATTGGTAATTATCATTACAAATAAACTTCGTATGAAATATTTACGCACTTGCAGTGAACTTTCTAGCCACCTCCCTCCCCCTCAATCCTTCCCCCCCCCACACTTATAGGCCCCTTAATTAAATAATTACAAAATCGAAATATTTTGGATTAGGACAATAAAAAATTTTTAGTTTATACGTCGACAGGCAGAAAAATAAATGCATGATGGAAAAATTTATTACATAAGCGCAAAAGTTGTAACCCGAGTTGAAGATGAGGAGTGCAAAAATCATGATGCAATCATAATTTTTTATTGATGTTTATAAATACGTTTTATTTGCATTTTAATCCAAAATTGAATCAAAAAACAATTTTACATATTTAAAAAACATGTTTTACCATTCAGCCCTAAACTCGCCATATATAAAAGAACCGTAATGTCTGTTTCACTAATAAATAGAATAACGACCCCCCTAATGTATATATGTCATCTATAAGCTGTAACGAAAGTTTTTTTTTTTCATATGGTTTTATTTTAAGTTTTACTGTCCTTTTGACTTCAAAATGCGCTATAAGACTCGAAGCAATATTTATCTATATCTACACTGCAGTTTCACAAAAAAGTGGGCTTCCAACAAAAAAAATTGTTAATGATTGAGCAAACGATCTGAAGAAGTTCTTTTTTTCTCGGATTTTTTATGGCTACAGTTAATAGTAGCGGTTTTTTCTTAATTTTCATTTACAATTGTTGAATAAATTTTTTTCGTGAAAAAAATAAGTAAAGTAAAGTTCTATAACTTTTGAGTTGCGGCATTTTAAAATGTCTAAATAGAAAAATAAATTAAATCGTGCACTCATATAAATTATCAGTTTCAATTTTTTACATTGGAGAAGCCACGTGAATCGTCAACACATGTTACTTTGGAGAGCATCAATTTACAGGTCTAGAGTGCAGCAACAAATGAAAAACTTTGCAAACCTAACAGCGCATTTTCTCGTAAAAATACAATCAAACTTTGCAAAAAGAATGAAACTAAAAATATCTTATACTTTGTTCACAGCAAAACTTCAAAAAACGCTTAAACGAATAGATGTTGCTACAAAAGACACTCTCAACCAGTCAGAATCGACCCACTTGAATAAAAGGAACCATAAAGAATGAAATTAGTTTTTAATAAGATGCCTGGAAAATTAAAAAGCGACTTATTATTGGATCTTTTTTATTTATTGAACATTATTTATAATCATTAAGCAATGTTTGCATTCGACAAATTCAAATTCAGTTATCCAACTGAATTTATAGGGAGTATAGGGAGTATAGCGGGTTTCATTAGATATGCCCAAGATGGACCTAAATAAACACACTGATTGTTACGATCTGTACCTTGGCAAGAGTCGCAATTGTGATTATTTGTCACTGTAAGAAAAAGAAACACAATTATATTTTTTATGCCAAAAATTAGTCGTGTGTTTTCTAGCGATGAAAGGTTGAATTCATTATATATTGTGAAGTATCCTATCGTTATGAATCTCACAATTCAATCATTAACTCTTTTTTATGGCTAAGGTAAAAATTATTTCTGTTATTTATATTATTACATCATATACATGATGATGTCAAAGTAAAAATCACCATATGTCCGCTACTATATCATATACAATTGTTGATTACAAAATCATTTCTATAATAACGAGCATTTTTTCTTATTTTCACAGCATATACCATACCATTTTTCGGAAAATTTTTTATTTTCAATTTGTCTTTATAGAAGAATCCAAATTTTTATTTTAAGTTTATGAAAATTTTTTTGTTGAAATTTATGATCTACTTTCATTTACATGAACAATTTCTTCATGCACTGAGAACTTTTTTGTTTAAACAAATTTGGAACATCGAAGTTGATGAATAAATGATTAATTCTTGTTCTTATTATTACAGATAATTAAAAAGTTATATACATATCAAAGGCTCAATTATTAACTTGCATATTTTAACACTAAAACGGAAATCAATGCCTGTTTGCAAGTAAAAACACAATTTTTTCAACCACCATATTGAATATGTTAATATTAAACACGAAAAAATTATTAGCTTCTCCTCTACAAACAAACAACAGTCATTTTTTTAATTTTCAACTTACTTCGGATTTTTTCGTACACATGGGTTCGATTCTCATATCTCGTTGTACACACATCAACTGTGATACCGTCTGATAATCTCGCCCTGCTGTCCATAACTATTGGATGTTCATTTACATATACTAGAGAAACAAGCCAAGAATATTCTCATTGTAACACTTGCAATATATGGATCTAACGAGATTGAGAGAAAAATGAATAATTCCTCGTAGGTTTAGTATTTTTTGAGGGAAGTAGTTTTTATCATCGAAAAGAAACTAATAAATAATCGAAAAATATTAATGAATGGACATTTATGTTTTCTTTTCTGTTTTGATTGAGAATAACTCTTTTGCACTTGAAGAAAAAATGTTTCTTCGATGACTTAGAGAAGAGTGTGTTTTTTTATTATCACTCACCTATCCACCTATCCATCTATTCTATCCACCTATCTCACGTCCATCACTTTGAGTTTGATTTCAGCGGGGTCTTCAGTGGTGGGTTCAAGCCGATTTTGTTCTATGAAAGTAGTGTTCAGACAAATATTTTTATTTTCTATCACGATCTATTAAAATGCTGAATGGAAAAGTCAGAAAAGAGAAAGACAGATAGATGTGGAACTCCGCGTTTTCTGTCACTATTCGTCCGACATTTGCATTCAGCCTTTCCTTTGATCTCCCCGATCTGATTACAGAAAATAGAGATTATTACTATTGAAAAACTTTAGTATCCTAAATCTGATGATGATCTTGTTCTCATATCGTACATACATCACATAAAAATTATGAAGAAACGGAAGAGAATTTTGTTCATTTTTCGTAAAACAGTATATTCTCTCAGAAAAGTAGTTTTTATCAGCGAAAAGAAAAAAAATTTTTTTAAATATTCGTTAATGTAGTAACAGATTATTCCAAAAATTACTATTATTTGACTGTTTTAATTGAACAAAATTCTTATGTACATGAAAAAAAGGGTTTCTGCCATGACTCGAATAAGAGTGTTTTTCAATATCACTCACCTTCTTCTGCAGAAATAGTTGTGCTCTCGTCTTCAGTGGTGGGTTTGAGTCGATATTGTTCTATATAAAAAATCTCCCCATTTTTAGATTCATTTTTGACCACTATCCACTGAACTTCCTGATCAAACAATGTAAATTCTCGATCTGTTAACAAAAATAAGAAATGATCCTTATTAACAAAATTTAGCATCCTAAAACTAATAATAATCTTAATTCTACATCATACATGCAGCACATAGAAATTATGTTTTGTTGACGAAACGAGTTACATTTATTGTTTTGCGTTGTCTTGAACATCAAGAACACTAGGGTTGATTATTATTAATTGGTTATGCATTTTTGCGATTTCGCCTGTAGTCTTTAATAAAACTGTGGTTAACTAAAGTTCGAATTATTTTTACTATGAAAATAAGCAATTAACGAACTAAGATCTCTCATTTTAAATCTCTTCATTTTAAAATAATAGACGATTTCTGTACACTGAAACTGATTGTGTCACATCGAAAACACTAATAACTTTATCTTACAAATATTTTTGTAACGTCTCGTACGTGTTAATTTTCAGTTTTGCAACTTCTAGAAAAAGGTTAGAAAACAGCTCTTTTTTTAACAATTTGACTTGTTACACGAAATGCGAAGTCTTGTAAATGAAATGAATATTTTAACTGATTGCAAGTTATACACTTACATTAATTCAGTATGAATAAATTGCGATTCATAGAAATTGCAAACTTCAAAACCAAAAAACTAATTGTAAAATATAACAATACTAATTTTTTAAAAGTTAAATATTTAAATTGTAATTTTATTATCATACGTTTCTAGTAAATTAGTTTAACATGAATCGATGAGATGTAAGACTTTTAACAGAAGATATGAATTTAAAATAGTATGTGTGGTGCAAACTATTCAGTTTTACGATCCTTAAGGACATCGATTTTGCGATATGAACAGAATTATATGATATTCACTGATGGCAACGGAGAACACTTGTGCAGCGCACATAATATCAACGAGAATGAACAACTTGGTCATCATATTGACGAATTGAAACTAAAACAAACAAGTGAAATACAGATTATAAACTGAAGAAACTTATTGAATATTCAATATTGAATCATCAGGCACGTTGAAGTATTTTTATCAATAGGCTACTAATAAATAGGACTTGATTTATTGTCTACACCAATCCCTTACATACGGAACAAAAATTACATATATTCTTTCAATCTCTTTAGTCAAAGATATATCAGAATATTCGTATTTTAAGTCGTTTGTACTCACTAAATGCCTGAGTTGTTTAAAGTTGAAATTTTCAGAGACTGTATTCATCTGTGAATCTCATGCCTATATATACACAGAAGATAGCTAGTTATCCAAATTTGCAATGATTTTTAGTTTCGCAAATGACTGTTTTCATAAGTTCAATGTCAACCACTTATTATTTGATATGTTACAAATACTCAAATTATTGACAAATAAGTCTTGCTCGATATGTTTATCAATCATATCGTCTAGACTACAGGGTGTGTGAGAGTACTGTTTCAAAATTTTTCTCAGTCTTGATCATATCTTCAGAGTTGAAGAAACGTGTTTCCTGATTTTGAGGAATTGAAAGAAATACATTAGTTATTTTTGATTATCGGCACGAAAAGTGATTTTTTCATTAGTCAAAGTTCGATTGATGATAAACATATAGATATAATACAAACTTTAAGGGGGTGTTACCGTCTAGACGGCCGATTTTAGGCTGTTTTTCAAAAAATTATTTTGCAGCTACAGGTCAACATGCAACGTTTTGGTTTTTTGCTTGTTGTTCCTTATTATTCGAACTACAGAAACTAATTTTTGTGTCAAAAAAATTTATTTTCTAAGTACAAATT
>JAPYZL010205232.1:0-12018 GCA_030522825.1 Platygaster orseoliae | reverse complement strand
GCGCTCCCCTCAAGCGAGAGAGTGAGGGCAACGCTGGAGGGGAAGCGGCCAAAACCTTGCACTACGATAGCCAGCGGTACGATGAGCATTACTGTATATTGAGGAAAACTCAGGATTACTCTAGCGATTTTGATCATCATAAAAACCTTATGAAGAAACGAAATTTCTTAAAAGAATTAGATTTCTCATAAACTGACCTTAGAAGAAACGACAATATCTGATTAGAAATTTGGCTACAAAACTTCATCGAATATTTTTCCTATAATAATTGGTTAAAAAATACTTATAAGAAATTTAAGATTCTCATAAAATTCTCATAAAATAAAATTATGAGACATCGAATTCTTATCAGAATTTTATATGTATATGGCTAAGTCTACTATATATGGGAAATTAAAGTAATATTGTAGATTTTCCTAAAATATACACAGTAAACTTTACTGCATATAGTATTGTACTATTCAAAATATTTATATTGTAGTAATTGGCATACAGTTTAGTAGTTGTAACTGTACGTTCTATAGTGAAACTTATATATGTAAAGCAATATTCATGAAAAAAAGTAGAAATTATGATTACGTAAGGTAATTCGATATATATTGTGCATTTAAAACAGTTATTCACGAAAGTAAAAAATACAACATATTTATAATTTTTTACTATGTTTCAACTTGTCATTGCGATATTTAACGTTTTACTATACTGCATATGGTAAAAATAAATATATTTATTGCTCAATGTACTATAATATCAGAAAACTTAAAATAATATTGTAGATATTCCTAGAATATAATAATTTTTCCAATATTTATAGCACAAATTACTAGGTTTTTTTCTCTGTGTAGGTTATTATCAATATTCTATGAAATTTCCAATTTTTTAATCATTAACTTTTCGATTTGTAGAATTTTAGCATATCACAGAACCTTGTAATGTTAAGATATCGTTCGATTACTCGGTGAAAATTGTTGTCAGGCCCGTAGGCAGAGAGGGGTTTTGAGGGTTCAAACCCCTCCCGAAATTCGAGATGAATTCATTATTATTTCACAAAAAATACACAAAAATGTTAATGATACAAAAATAATGCATGAAAATAACAATACTGAATTATGAAATAAGAAAAACTCGAATTAAGTTCAGATTTTTTAATTTTTCTAACTGAAAATAATAATTATTCTAACTTAAAGGGAATTTTTTCTGAAATTAAATTTTAATAGAATATATAGCCAAACATTTCCTATGAGAAAACGTGGAAAAAAGTTTTTTATTCACAATTTGCTAGTAATCGGATATTTGGACGTGAATTACTAGCGAACTGTGAATAAAGTATCGTACTGTGAGTTTTGGAAATGGCCTATTTTGACGAAAC
Source organism: Platygaster orseoliae (assembly GCA_030522825.1). NCBI lineage: Eukaryota > Metazoa > Arthropoda > Insecta > Hymenoptera > Platygastridae > Platygaster > Platygaster orseoliae. Next base: position 10,649 of record JAPYZL010205232.1, on the reverse strand, counting down.
GATTACAGCCCTCGGCTTCGCCTCGGGCTGCAAACGTCCGTTTCATCAAAACCGACATTTCCAAAACTCGCAGTAATATACTATTTTTAAATAGTGATTTTTAAAAAAACATTGAAATTTATGGAAACTCTAAGATCCTAAAGACTCTTAAATTCGGAAATGAAGTTCCTAAAAATTTAGACAGGAATTCATGAAAATACCAGAAAATCTTTCGAGTTATAAAATTTCTAAAGAATATTAAAAGTTATTGACTTCAATGAAAGAATTACGTTTTTTAAAAATCTGCAAAAATGGAATCAATGTATAAGAATACTGGAAAACAATAAAAAATCTGATTCTGAAAAAATTTAAAAATTTCAAGGAATACATAAAATACTTAAAATTAACGTAGACCGAATAATCCTCGAAATGGATTTTGGAGCATTTGAGTTTTAAAAATTCATATATAAATAAAAATCTACGAAAATACTGTAAATCCAAAAAAATACTAAAAAATCTTTTTGATTTTAGTAAATATCGAAAAAGTGCGAGAAACAATAGAAATCTTGATATATGCGGGAAAATAACTTAACAATATTATTTCACCAAAAATAAGACGAACATGGTAATAAAAAAAATGTATTAAAATTACACTATAAAATCAAAAAATCAGTAAAATTAAGATTAAGTTCAGAACTTTTAGTTTTTTTGTCTAAAAAAAGCAATTATTCCAACTTCAGAAGAATTTATTCAGAAATGAATGTTTCACTATATATAAGGTATAATGAAAAAATTTTATAGCAATAAAAATAATAAATATATCTGAGATTGAGAAATAATTAATAATAAATAATATGGCCCAATAGAAATTTTCAACACTATTGCATTAAATACTTGAAATCTGTATAATATGATTTTCTCAACAATCATTAAAAAGTTGGTGTATAGAAATCCATAAAAAAATCGGAAAATCCCTTAAGTTAAAAAAAAAGCCTTGAACTCAGTTGCTTGAAAATCACAAGAATTGAATTCCATTACATTTAATACGAACATAAAAAAATATGCAACTCTGGACTTCGAAAAAATTCGAAAATTGTACTATCTTGACCACATTTTGAAGGATTGAAAATCATAAAACCCTGAGGGGAATTCCTACATATTTTTTCGAAAAACACCCCCCGAAAATTTTTTTTGCCTACGCCTCTGTTGTTATAAAAAAAACGTCAGATATAACTTTGTATTTAACAATATAAAGCAGTGAATTTTGATGCTATATGCTGCAAATAATTAAAATAAATCACGCTAAATCCGTTTTATAGAAAAAAAAAGTAAAAGAATTACCTGTATCTTAGAGGGCAAAGTTTCGGATTCCCGAATAACGTTGAGTAATTGTTTATCTACATTTGCGCTAAGTTTTCCTCGAAGCGAAGCGACTTGTGGCCACAAAATATCGTAATTTCGTGGATTGCGCACATAGCGAAAAATCAAAATTGTGAGCAAAACTACAAAAACTGCTAAAGTGAAGAATTTTAGCAAACTTATCACATTGCGTTTCATCGTAACACGAAATACATGTCTCCGAGATATTCACTAAGAAACTGATAATTTTATCGTTGCGCTAACGGTTTATTTACATAAATTAATCTAAGGATGTTCGGCTATCACTGGCCACTACGAATCACTACCAATTGACGTTCCACGTTATATGCCTTTTTTCAGCTGATCCTGACAGTTCCAACATCTAGTGGTCGTTATCCGAACGAGATGAAATCTCGAGTTTTTATCGTTCGCAGGATGAATGCTTTTCGCTTTTCCATTCGTGTAAATTTTGGAGATTTCGAAATTATAGATTTGTATATAAAACATTTTCGGAATTTCGGCAAATTGAAAACATTCATTATAGAAAAACATTATTTATTTATTTATCTATTATTAAAATAATATTAAGAGATTTATATAGATTCCTCGTATAATAAGAAATTTCATAGAACTTTCATAGAAAACTATGAAATACTTTCGTATTATTATATCGCATTTACGTATCATTTGCATCGTATTGATTAATGAAATTTATCAGGCGCGTACGCAGAAAAAATTTTCGGAGGGGGGGGGGTTTGTTGATGAACTCAGTTTTCACTTCTGAGAATAATTTTTAAAAGACTTGAAAAAATTCACAATTTTTCTAAATTTCGGGGGGGGGGGGTCAACCCCCAAACACCCCCTGCGTGCGCCCCTGAAATTTATGAAACTCTTTTGAAAATTGCGAACTTCTTTTATAGACTTAAAAATGTGGATACCAAAATTGTAAGAAGTTTGTTTTTGAAAGTTTAAAATGATGAAAAGAAAATGGAAGCTATTAAAAAACTCGCGAAAAATTTTTTGATTCCGTATTTCAAACTTAACACTGAGAAAAAAACCAAGTATTTGTACTGTAAATATTAAAAAATTACTATACAGGGTGTACCGAAATCCCCGTACCAAAAAGAAATCTAGTATTTCTTTTTGAATTTCAAGTCGAAAAGTCCTTTGCCACTTTTTACAACACTGAAAATCAAAAAAGTATTTCAAGTTTGAAATTTAAACAATAAATATGCTTTTTTGACGAGTGGGGATAAAAACCACAAACCAAACTCTAAACCAAATTTTCATTATATTTTTTGAGTTGAAAAGTCCTTTGTCACTTTAAAAAAAACTCAAAACGAAAAAAGATATTCGAGATTGAAATCTGAGAAATCTGACTGGTTGAAACTTCTAACTCGAATATCTTTTTTTAATTTTGAGTTTTGCAAGAAGTGCGGCAAGGGATTTTTTGATTCAGAAAAATATAAAGAAAATGTAATAGTAAATTTTGGTACGTGGTTTTTATCCCCACTCTTCGTAACAGCGCGTTTATTGTTTGAATTTCAAACTTGAATAACACTACCCTATTGATTTTGAGTTTTGTAAAAAGTGGCAAAGGATTTTTCGACTTGAAATTCAAAAAGGAATATTAGATTTCTTTTTTCTACGGCAATTTTGGTATACCCTGTATTTTAGTAAAATCTACTACAAACATTATTCAAATTTTTCATATATATTATAGTAGATTTAGCCATAAATATTTTTTATTTTTACCATGCAGTATAGTAAAACGTCAAATATCGCAATTTGTAAGTTGATATATAATAAAAAACACTAAACTGTTGTATTTTTTACTTTAGTAAATAACAGTTATCAATTTGCAAGATATGGGAATTTACCTTTACATGATCATAATTTCTATATTTTTTCATAAGTATTACTATACATTCATGAGTTTTCACTAGAATGTACAGCTACAAATACTATATTATATGCCAATGACTACAGTACGAATATTTTGAATAATACAATACTGTAAATAGTAAAATTTATTATATTTCATCTCGATCCCCGATTACTATATTTTATAGCAAAAAGTACAATGTTTTTCGCTCTCACTGTACCATGGAAAAACATTTTTCATGAACTTAACTGACAAAATTAATTGTTTCATCTCAATATATTAGTGTTATCTTTATTTTCTTCATCGGTATTTTATTATTATTCAAAGTTATTGAAATAGTAATTCGAATAGTTTTGAGTAAACTAAATACAACTAATATGAATTATAATGTAGTACTAATTAAATGAACCGAGTTTATTATTAGTATTTTTAAATTATCATTTTCTTAAAAACATACTGTTTTCTCTAAAATATTAGTTTCTTTATTGTTTTTTTTTATTAGTATTTTATGATTTATTTATGCTGAGTATATGTACTTTTTTTCTAAAAATACATCCTTTTTTTTAAAACATAAGTATCTTCTTAGTTTTCTTTTTTTTTAATTTTATTATTATTCAAAATTATTGCAATTTTTAATTAAAACCATTTTGCATAAACGTGTAGAATGAGATAAAATTAAAATAGGTTTGTTGGGTTCAAAAGCAGCAGAAAAGAGGATTTCTGCACTGAGGAAAAAATCGAGTTATTTGTAGTATAAATGTTGGAAAAGTTACTGTATTCTAGGAAAATATACGGTATTATTTTAATTTTTAATCTATTCCAGTACATACATTTAGCTATTAATATATTAATTTTTATCATGCAGTATAGTAAAACGTCAAATATATCGCAATCATAAGTTGATGTATAGTAAAAAATAAGGGGAAATTTAATATTCTCTCCGATTTAAATAAAAAATTTAAAAAAATATTATTATAAACTTTCGGCTATTTATTCGGCCCTTTTGAATGTATAAAAGCAACAAATAAGAAATCGTATTTTGACAAGGTGAAGATTCAAATGTATAGTGATTATTTTGTTGCTTTCTTACCTTGAAAAGGGCCAAGTAAATGGCTGAAAGCTTGGCATTTATATAAAAAAATTTTTATTACTTTGGATCGGAGTGATTATTAGGGGAGACCGGGGCAGATACGCCCACAAAAGTTTATTTATCAAACATAAGCCATATACACAATATACACAAGAATGCGGCAAACTTTCGTTGTCATCTCTGGGACTGATAACGTCACCTAGTAACGCAATCAAAAAATTTTTTTGAATCCGCGTTTTTCAAATAAACATGTGTGAGCGTAACTGATCCATGGGCCTAACTGCCCCGGTCTCCCTTAAATTTCCCATTATAATTAACTTCATCGGTCAAGAATCTCACATACACATATAGTAAAAAATCTTAAACATATTGTGTTTTCTTACTTCAGTAAATAATAGTTATCAATATAACAGATATGGGAAATTATCGTACATGATCATAATTTCGACATTTTTTCATAAGTATTACTAAAGTAAATGAATTTCACTACAATGCACAATTACAACTACTATACTACATTCCAATGACTACAATACAAACATTCTGAATAATACAACACTGTTTACAGTAAAATTTACTATCTTCCATTTCCATCCCGAATTGTTATATTTTTTAGTAAAAAGTACTTGATTTTTCCCTCACTGAACGGTTACAAATTCTGAGTACAGTTATTTTTTGAAATTCATATCCGTTCCAATTTTCAATTCTATCAATTATTGTAAATCCCAATAACACATCAATTAATCACTTTCAAAACAAAAATTTTATGCGAAATAACGAAAAATAGTAATCGATGTTTTAAAATTTCAATAAATTTTAACAGCTTGCAAACTCTACTATTTCAGGAGTTTTTGAACAATTATTGTACATAAATCAGTTTCACATGAAAAGCGTTGCGACTTTTATTTATTGTCATTTTGTTACACTTATTATTTGGAATTCATTTTCATACCGATTTTCAATTATATCGACTACTGTGTATCCCAATAACACATCAATTCATCACTTTCAAAAAAAAAAAAAATTCAATTCAAAGTAACCAAAAATGGTGATCGATATTTTAAAATTTCAATAAATTTTAACAGCTTGCAAATTATACCATTTCATCTGTTCTTTTAACAATTATTGAACATAAATCAGTTTCATATGAAAAGCTTTGTAACTTTCATTTGTGAAAATTTGATGTCCATGTTTAAATTTCAGCTGCTCAAAATGCAGGAACTATTTTCATTTTGTCGACTTTGTCTACGAGCAGCATCGAGGAAGTTGCAGAGGCAGCACCAAGCGTTGTTAAATGGTTCCAATTGTACATTTATTTCGACCGATACGTTACCTTGAATTTGATAAAAAGAGCAGAAAATGCCGGTTTCAAGGCCATTGTTTTAACGGTTGACACTCCAATGTTTGGAGATCGACGTGCCGATCTCAGAAATAAATTTTCCTTGCCCAAACATTTGCGGTTCGTAAAAACATTTTTAAACAAAACCGAGTTTGAAAAAAAGCAAAAATTCTCAAGTTGAATTCGAAAATTTGAAAAAAAAAAAAAAAATGATATGATTTTATTTCAGTTTTGAGCAGTCGATGAAATTATAAAAACTTAAATTGTTCTTTTCAGCAATATTTTGTTTACTGTAAAAAATATTTTTATATGACGTTTAATATAAAATTTGTAGTGAACATATTATAATTCTTTGTTCCTATTATTTTTAAATAGGTTGGCTAATTTCGAAGGGGAATTATCGACCAAAATAAATTTTGCAAAAGAGATTTCAGGATTGAATGAATATGTGGAAAATCTTTTTGACGACTCTTTGACGTGGAGTGATGTAGCATGGCTAAAAAGGTTAAAATTTTGCTATTTTTCAATATTTGAATTTGATTTTCATTTTGCAAGGATTCTTGGATTTTTTTAAATTGTTTGTAATGTTGAGAAAAAATTATTTCGTGCGTGGAACTAGTAAACTTGTAAACTCGAAAATTATGTACTAATAGTAATTGTTTTAAATGAAATCAGCACGAGTTCATTTGAACTTCGAGTATAATTTGCTTACAATATTGTTGAATTTTCATATCGAATAAAAATATGAATGAAAAAAAAAAAAATGAAATGACGAAGGGAAAAGCTACCAAAATAAACAAAAAAATTTTTTTTTGAATTTTTTCTTTTAGCGTTACAAAGTTACCCATTGTACTGAAAGGGATAATGACAGTGGAAGATGCAATTTTAGGGGTGAATCAAGGCGCAAGTGCCATTATTGTTTCTAATCACGGAGCTCGTCAAATTGATGGAACTCCTGCCACGGTTTGTGAATTGAATTATACATTCTATTATCTACTAAAAAATCCGATCTAAACAGATTTAACTGAATTTATTCGAGTAATGCGAATGAATATTAGTGTAATTATTTCAAAACAAAGTCATGAATATCTTCAAAAAAAAATTTCATTTATACTTATTTTGTTTTGCTTTATATTTTTACATTACTCAAATCCAAAAATAATTTTTTTGTATAAACAGTACTTGGTAAATTTCTTGGTGTGAAAAATCAACTCGCGTAAGTTTTCTTGAAAATGTACACTTATGAAACGCAAAATAAATGTATTTTCACATGAAAATGATTATTTATGGGTTTTTCAGATCGAAGTTGTTCACGAAATCGCGAAAGCAGTAGGCAGCAAAATAGAAATTTATTTAGATGGCGGAGTTCGTCAAGGAACAGATGTTTTCAAAGCTTTGGCTTTAGGAGCAAAAATGGTAAAATTGTGAAAGAAAATTATTGACACACTTTTCGGTCATTCATGTTTGCGACGAAAACGTGTAACAACCATTTATGCATCTTTGCACATTCCAATTGTATGGATTTTGTTGTCTGACTTATGATGTATCATTCATTGCACAATCAAAGTCATATCGTGTGTCAGCCAAAGAATCATAAAATCATGTAGTTTTATGTCAACGCATCTTTGAGTGTTGATTGTGTGATTGTTGGTTAACTTATGTGAGTGTGCTTTGAATGAGCACTTTTTGAGCCAACAAAGTGGTTCCTTCGTTTGATGCATGAAGGCATCATTAATGCAACATCAAAATCAGCGCTCGAAAAGTAGAAGATAAGCTGATTGCTCAATGATGTTGACATGTTTGACCCTAGCGAAGCTGCGTTTTGATGTTGCAATGAATGTGCGATGATGCTGTTTTATCGTTCGTCTTGTGCCACTCACTCAAATTGTTCAATGATGCTAGAATATTTACAACATACCAAAATTATGATGTAGCATTGAATGTGCAAAGATATCTTCAACACTGCTATTAAAGATCTTAAAAAAAATTTTTTTAAGTAAAAAGTTTTTAATACCAATTTTTTTGCAACATATGTTATTAAAAACAACAGTAATTTTTATTTGTTCTATTGACGAACAGGTGAACAAATATTCCCCTTTTGCAGGTATTTGTTGGAAGGCCACTGATATGGGGTCTCGCGTGCAACGGTGAAAAAGGAGCCCAACACGTTTTGGAAATGTTTCGAAAAGAAGTTGATCATGCTTTTGGATTATCAGGTGAAAAGGACTTGATTCGTTCATAAAACAATTATAAATGAATCATTACTCAATGAAAACATATCGTCAAAATACATATCAATAAGAAAATTTATCCTGTTCCAGGTTGCACATGTGTAGATGATGTTACTAAAGACATGATCGCCCACGAATCACAATACAGTAGACTTTGAATTAGAATCAAACGAGTTTCTCCATTTTTCAACTTGGAAATTGGTGAATTTCTATAATAATATATACAAAGATTTTAAGTATTTCAAAGATATTCAGAATTTTACTACTCGATTTTAACATATGTACGAAACGTTGTAGTTTAATAAATCTTAATATAAACAGTGAAATGGCAACAAATATAATTATAGGGAATGCTGTGAAGTTCTTGATTTTCGTTTGTAGTTGAAAAGTAAAACAATCAATCATTCGTAACAGTACAAGGCAGGTGTAAAAATATTGACTCAGGAAAGTAAATATTATTATTTATTCAAAGTCCGCAGAAAATTCATGTCGCATTCGTTTTATTCTATTTTCATCGTGTTGATGAGGCTCACCAGACTCATCATATTCAGACTCTTCATATTATATATTTGACATTATTCATCCTCAGACTCACTAGATGTTTCACTCTCAGATGTAGTAGACTCTCCTGATATGTTTGAAAGTTTTTCATAATGTCGAAAGAGGTTGATCCCATCGTTGAGCCAACTCTCATTGATCTTTTCGTACTCATCCTTGCACAACTTCAAAACTCCTTGTTCAGTATTGGCCACATTCCCACACTGAACGGTGTAAGGTGCTCGCTTTTCGTCGAATAATTTGGGTTCGCGAAAAAATAAGATACTGAAAGCGTTGATATGAAGGTAGATATTAAAAGTAACACCACAACTTTTCATGTGGCGAATTGGCGACAACGATTCACACTGTCTCTGGCAGAGGAAACAGTCGCAAATTTTTTTACTTAGTTGTTTTTTAATAAAAAAACAGTTCAAAAAAATTTTTTTTTAATACATTTTCGAGGTTCACGCACTTGAGACAAGCCTGCTGATCATTTTGGTATATCACTTGTAAGTTTCGGACTTCAACTTCGGACGGCATCGTGCGCACGGGAAAATGTCTTTTTTTAAAACAAGCCTCGGAAGATGCTCAATATGTCCGCTATTTTGAATTTTTTTCATATATAACTTTTTTTTTTTAAACTATAAACATATATCTACAAATGTGCCAGACAGATTTTTCGTGGCTTTTTCTGTTTTCGTACAGTAAAATAGAGAAAATTGGCCATTTTTTGGAGCGTTTCATGGAGTGCCTCCCTTAAATGATCATTGAAAATATGTTCAATACAAAGATTTCCCTACCGCTGAAGTCTTCCAGAAATAATAAAAATTATCTACTCCGTAACCCTTTTTGCGAAACGAAAACCATACAATTTATAGCATAGAATAAATGAAAAAATATTACAATATGATCTAAATAAGAAGTCTTATAATTTTTGTCTATTCAAGTTCAAATTGACTGCCAGTAACATAGTTCTCATTAAGTAAATTATATAAGATTTTATATGAACCTTCAAAATCATCGCCTGTCTACGCAGTGCGGGTTCCATGATTTCTGCGGGAGAGAGTTTATTTGTCACGCTGGAATCGTGATAAAAATTCATCTTGTGTTGGTCAAGTCGAAGTAAGAAGCCAGCGAGGAAATGAAAGAGTGGCAAGTACGCAGACACTGGCTCAAAGGCGACAACGTATTTGATGCAGTTGGCGCTGTAGTTCATGAGTCCTCTTTTCTCAACGGGTCCTCCACTGACCACAACGTTGCACTCGTACATATTGTCTAGAACGGATTGGAAGACCTTTTCAAAAACAATCTTGTCAGAGACACACCACTTGACGACGGCGTGGATAAATTCCCAGGTTGATGGCTGTAATTCCGTTACTACCTCCGAATACATATGCTTTTTGTTCAGGCGTAACATTGCACATCTCGAATGCATCTTTATAAATTTCAAAAACAGTGTCACACTCTGAAACACGAAAGACAATGAGCTAAGAATTTACTGGATAAGTTCGTAATGGATGATTTTACGATTCAATATTACCTTATCTTTCTATCATATTCATAAAGATGTTTGTAATGGCTCGTTTCTCCCACGCTTGTATCTTATAAAACTCACATTTCTTCACGTTGTTGAATAAAATATGGTCCTTGACTAGTGTAGAAAAGTTTTTTTAACTCATCTGATTACAACGCTCGCCTACAGCTCGCGTTGCAACCTTCAGATTCGTTAAAAAGACTTTCCCACACTAGTTAAGGAATATACTAATAATGTACTATTCTAAAGGGCCTAGTCGGGTTTCCAAGTGAAATCGGCCCCCAGCCCGAATGAAACTACGTATTAAGTTTTCTCAGGCATTACGTTAGAGATTGTTTTCGCAAAGTTTCAAACCGATAGGCGCCATCTTTGATGAGTTATAGTCGATTATGTGAATTTTGATTTTTTCGTTTTTTAGCTAAACTAATGGTCAGAAAAATTTGAAAAAATTCACCGTTCTTCTTTATATAAAAACACATCTCTGTGAATTTTTGGGGAATTTTCTCGCGAAAAATTCACTTTGCAATAAATTGCGAAAATTTTTGCATGCAAATTTTTCGCAATAAAACAGAGGTACCAAGCTGAATTTTTTACTGATGATTACTCTTATGGAGATACATATTGTAAAATTTTTTCATATTTTTAGATTATGTGGGAGGTACTTAAAAAAAATGGCGAATGCCAAAATCGGAGTT
>JAPYZL010205214.1:0-20062 GCA_030522825.1 Platygaster orseoliae | reverse complement strand
GTTTTGCAAAAAGTGGTAAAGGACTTTTCGACTCGAAATTGAAAAAGGAATTCAGGATTTTTTTTTATCGCGGACTTTGGGACACCCTGTATAACATATAACTGACAAAGTTTAGAGTTAGGCATTTATCTCATATATGTAATTTTTCATCGATGAGATTTCTGATAGAAATCAGATTTTTATTATTTTTCAGTCACTGATTTTTCGATTTTTTGATTTTATTTTTCGATTCTCATGGTATTTGGCATATTTCTTCAATATTGATAGAATTTGTTAAATTCTTTTATTTTAGAAAAGATTTAAAATCGATTTCTATAATTTGAACATCAAAACTCAAGATTGCTTTGCTTATAAACTTTTTAAATATTTATGTCATCAGATTTTGGTCGGTTGAACTAGAAACTCTTGTGTTTTTTTTTTTTAGGTAATCTAAAAATCTTAAATTGTATCTTAATCTAGTTGTTTCGAGCAACGATAAACATTTTACATATAAGTCTTGTAATTGACTATTCACTTTTGTAAAGAAGCAAAACCGTAAATCATAAAAGTAAATAAGTAATAAGTAATAGTAATAAGTATAGTATAGTATACTATACTATACTATACTATACTATACTATAATAAGTATAGTATAGTATAGTATAGTAATAAGTATAGTAATAAGTAATAAGTAATATAAGTAATCATATAAGTAAATCATATAATTTTAATTATAGAATATAGATGAGTAAGTTATACTTTCAGGATGTATTGCAATTGATAGTATATTCAATTTATGTTAGGCAAACAAAAAGATGAAAAACTGACTTTAATAATTTAACATAAATGAGTTTTTCAAGCTAGACTAAATAATCATTTGTTTCAACCCGGAAAATATTCAAAATAATCATAACACAGAATGAGATGATGTAAAAATTTGAAATAAAGAAAAATATCATAGAAAAAATTGGCCTTGAAAGTAACTTATAAAAAATTAATGAAGCATCGTATATAAAAATTTAATTTTATATAAAATTATTTTTTTCAATAAAAAACTGAAAACATGGTGTATCGAACAGAGAAACTTAAAATTTTCAATTTTTGTTCATGACTCTTTTATAACTCTAATTTTAATTCGTAAGAGTGATGTTGCAATCGAAAACGAACTGAAATTTACTTTTGAATTTCATTCAGTCTCCTTTCCAAAAAATGAGTAAAGTTTTACTGAAAGAAACGTAAAGTTTCTGTACTTTTGATTGACTTTTTACTCTAAAAAAGGAGTAATTATCTTAGTTTGATTGTCATTATTTCAACTCCATTTGTAGAAAAAAAACACTGTAACTTATTAAGTAGGAACCTAAAATTCAGCAATGTTCATTTAAATAATACAATTCATCAAATTTTTTTGTTCTATTTTAAACATGAATAAAAATATTACTGATATCCCTATCGTTGGGGACTCCACTCTGGTTTTAAAATTACTCTGGTTTTAAAACCAGTGTGTCTTAAAACCAGACTGGTTAGTAGACTATGATGGAATTTCCTTTATCGACATCGACGTTGGATGTAGTGAGTGCTCTCCCGTATTAATCAGAAAGTGGCGTGTATGACAAAAAATGTTATTTTTTATATAATTATATAAAAAATGATATTTCTGATACTACATCAACTCACTACAACATTACTCACTACATTTAACGTCGATGTCGATAAAGGAAATTCATTCATAGTCTACTAACCAGTCTGGTTTTAAGACCACTCTAGTTTTAAAACCAGAGTGGTTTTTAAACCAGAGTGGAGTCTCCGACGACAGGGATGATCATTATACATGATGATTATTTGTATAATGAATAACATTCATGAATAAAATTATAAGTTTTAAAAAATTTTTGGAGTTAGATATTGTTCTCTTTTATTGATTGTAATTCTTTTCTACATTTCGATAGATATATTTCTACTTCATAATGCAGAAAAATTCAGATTTGGTAGAATTTATTTTCAATCCAATCAAAAATCTTCTATTACCTCTATCAATCCACAATCCAGATAAACAAACTTCACTCCACCAGGACTTTCTCAAAACCAGATAAGTATACAAATACTCCAATCACCAACCATGAAACAATCACCAACATTCCCCCTGCACCAGCTCAACAAGCCTGTAAATAGTCCCTAAAAGTCGTGTCACCTCTCGTCCAACGACTCTCAAAGTCTCTTTTACCCAATCAAACCTTCCCACAAATCGCTACAATCCACGCAATAAAAATGACAACTATCCCTATAAAATTTATACGCTCAAGTGCTAATTGGGCCCATTACAGTCTTTGCGGGCCATTCCAACTAGATCACTTTATCAAGCAATTAGATTTTTTTCACGTTCCTATGCAAATGCCTGACGCTCGGTTCCAACAGGTAGAAGTAATTAAAGACGCCATGAAAATATTTCAGGAGGCACTCGCAACAAAAGAAGACGTTCTCCGCGGGGGCTGTGAATTCCGGGATTTCTCGGAATTTCGCGCTATCTGCAGGGGCCGCAAAGCCCGGGATCCCGCAGATTTATAAACGTGTATAAACATTGAAGAGATTACGTGAGAGTCGTTCCGAGTTTTAACGAGAACCCCTTCGAAGCGCCGTCAACGGCATTATCAAATAATTGAGGGTTGTAACTCAACGCTATCTCAACTTCATCCCCGGGTTTCACCCTTTCGCGAAAGAGGCACTAGCATCGATTTTTCACTCCATGCTCAAGTTTATGGGACACTTTCGGGAAGAATAAGTACTTTTCAGGTTAATCTGTCGAGAAAGTTTTGAAAAGAAAAGTGTTCATAATTTAAGTATATAAAAAATAAATACCACGGTTTGATAAAACCATTATATTTAATATTATCAATTTAGTGACAAGTTAAAGTACACGACTGTAGTAAAAAATGCAAAACTCCTACAGTTTTCAAGGTATCATCCAAGTTGAAATTCAAAAATTTTCGATGATAAGGTAATTTGAAAAAAATTCGTTTACTTTACTAACGTGTTTGTTACTTAATCCTTTTTGAAGCTACATTTTTTCGAAACTTTTTCCCAGAGATAATTTTAAGTGATATGATATTTGATAAATTAAGAAATATTTCGTGAACTTTGAAAATCGTTCAGAATTCACAGTAGTGGACTGAAAATTCGAAACTTTTACACTCAATTTTTATAGAGGTTTTTCTATCGATATTCAAACTTTCAAGAATAATAGACACATGAAGTTTTAGTCGCAGCCGATCAATACATATGTCAAAATTCTGAGAATCCTAAGTATACAGCTCATAAATCTTATCTGATCATCGTCCCTAAATCAAAAACCATTCTCCCACACACCACTCCTATCCTAAAAGAAACTACACCCAAAATTTTCTCAAATTCAATCTTACACAATCATTCAGATCTGACTAATCTAGATTCAGAAGGCACCTCAAGCACCACATTTTGTCCTCAACAAACTCTATTCATCCAACTAAAAACTGTACAACATTCACAGTGACCACCATAAAATACGACAACAGCTTGAAGAGTCGTTCTCACATCAATCAGATATTGTCCCGACCTCAACTATCCATATACATACAAGAGCGACATCAAAATGAAGTGCTCATTCCGCTCGGCTTCGTAAGTAGTCGAGGACTGTCTTTTGCAACCCCAAACGAGTTTTTCTCCACCATAAATTCGCCCCAGCTAGGTAATTATTCTGGGGTCACAAGCTTGGCAGAAATTCCTCCGCCAGGTACGCCAATAAATATGATTTTTGTGTGAAATCTCGTGGAAGAACACGGTCCCCCGGGGTGGTCCTCGTGCTCGTTCGTCAAATCTGATGGTCCTCTCAAGCTCCTCCCTCGAACCATGAATACCAAACTCACTTTAAAAGACGTTACGCGGAGTCTTTCGTCATGGACGAATAAAAAACGGGGAGGGGTAAATTTCGGGTCTTAATCTAGATGTGCCTTCCCTTTTCCAACCCCGTAAATTTACTCCTTTTCATCTTCCTGTCTTCTCACTTCCAGAATATCAGCAGGTTATCCACGTGTTTCGAAAGTAGGAAAGTGTGTATTCAAGGCGGAGGACAAAGAAATTCATGGGAAGCAAGGAGACAAGGATCTTTTTGATGGATTTTCAGCTTTCAGATCGTGACTATTGAAGGACTTTTGGGACGATTTTTTTTTTGGAAAAGAGTCGCTTTGTTTAGAATACTTATGAAATTTGGATGGAACCAATGGTTTGAAGAAAAAAGTTATAATTATAGAAAATAACTTATTGTTCTTCTTGTTTAAGTTCTTTTTCTTTGTTCTCCTTTACTCTTTTAGTTAATTTAATTGGCCATCTTCTTGCTGAAAGAATGCATTCATGAGCAATGAACATTTTATTTGAAAGGATTTTAAGTCCCAAATGATGAAAATACTAACAATAAAGAAAAAGTCACTTAGAATATGAAAAATGAATTATTTTTATCACTTGAAATTATCCGAAATGTACTGATTAGTATCTAGAGGACATAATAGATAGGTTCATGTAAGTTATTAAACTTAACGAAATTCAGTATTTCAGTCAATATTTACCGAATATAAATGTTCGGATGGAAAAATGAGGTAAGTAATCATATAAAAAATTATTTTAATGTTGTGAATAATAAAGGAAAATACAAAATTACAGAAATAGAAAAGAGTTTAGGAACTTCGAATTTAGGAATATCTTTTTTTAAATATTGATGAAAATACCAGTTAATAGTAAAAATTGTATTGACAGTAAAAAAAATATGGAAGTTTTTTACTTTCTTAGGTTGAATCAGTGAAAAATTATTATGTGCTGATGACAACCATTTTCACCTTTTTAATTAATGATTTTACCGACAAATCATAATAATTCACTGATAAATAGCAATTATTTTGCTAATTTTTTAACAACTATTGCTCTGAAATAATTAAGGAACGAACATGTAAGACAATAAATAAAAAATTCCTTTCCATAAGTGGAAAATTACTTATTTGTTCGTTCAATATTCACTTCATTATGAGTGTACATTCACTCAAAGGATTTGAAAGAATTTTTTTCGTCTTTAAAGTTATTTTAATCGAGTAATGTATGCAATTATTAGTACACCGAAAAAAGTAAAGAATTCTTTACATGATTGATACTCCACTTTTTTTGATGGTCAGATTTTCTTTTGAAATGCATTAGGGATGAAATTTACTTTTTCAATGTTAATGATTCTAAATTTAATTTCTACAAGCTTATACATTATGATAATTATAAATAATTCATCATTATTGTTACTAACCTATTTTCATCATTATAGGCATATCTTCATGACCATCCTTCGTTTTAATTTTATTGCAATTAAACTATGCGCAACGAAAAAATCGGCATTATCAAATTTACTAGTCACACATACAATCTCTTAAGAAAAAAAAATTCAAGAAGTCTTGTGACATGATTATGTTCCGTGAACAAAATTTTGTCTGATTTTCATTCTATCACGATACAAAAATATTTTCGTACACAAGTTCTAAGTTATAAGCCCTGCTGAGCCTAATGACGGAAGTTTCAGAAAATTGACTTGTGCCTGAATTATTGCTTCCAGGCATTTTCGCGTGGTTCAACGTACATAGTTCTCTATTTACTATCTCAGGATTTCAATTCCCCTTTCTAGATACATTTATCATGGCTGCCAGTTATAGGGGACGGTTCCGCGGAATGAAGAGGGAAAAAATGGAGAAGAACCAGTAAATCTACAGACTTTCTTCCCCTTTCATGGACAAACAAAAATTAAGTGAAACGCAAGATAATGAGAGATACTGAGATTGTTTAAAACCAGGAAATCGAAATCGAGTTTGATGAGTTAGGAAAAATGAGACTGATTATAAACTTACAAACTTTTTGAAGCATTATTGATATTTCGCAGTGAGCTGATCAAATTTCACTTCTATAACTTATTTATTTTCATATATGGCCTGTGAGAAACTTTTCAAATTCTGATCATATCTTTTAGAGGCTAGAAATAAAAAAAAAAAATTATAGCATTTGGATAAATAAGAGTTTCAGTACAGCAAACTGAAAATTTTCTTGATTGTAATAATTCTTGGAATTTCATTTACGTTTCATCCCTTTTTAAGAAAAAAGTTCAAGAAAACAATTATTGCGCTTCTCTTACATCCCTTTCATTCTTTATTTTGCCAATATTTTAGAGAAAATGGTTCCTTACTCTTCAGAACATAAGATATCATATGCATTAGGATAAAAAGTAGTTTATTACAGTCATGGTTAAAATTTCAAGAGCTAAAATAAGTATATAATTTTTAATTTCCAGAATTAGTCTCGTGCAGGACACTTGCTTTAACATCTTTCATCAGGGAATAACGCAAAAAAATTAACATGATGGGTTTATAAGATGAAACATTTTTCTCAAAATTCATATTAATCAATGTGAGTCGATCAAAAAATAAAATATTTTTGAAGGATTTCATATATTGCTGAAACATCTATATTCTCTGCTATTAATACACTTTCGTAGTACTTTATAGTACTTTTATAGATTTCTAGTACTCTAATGGTTCACTCCGCAGATGTTGACAATTCGATACTCTATATGTAATTCTAATTGCAATAGATTTTTAGTATTCTTAAAGATGTAAGGAAAAACATTATCTACATAAATGTCAGATACGTTATGGATTTTTTATATTTTCGTACTTTTTAAAATGTTTATAAAATCGTGTTACTTTTTTTAGTATGCTTATATATTTTTACTATTTCTCTTGATTTTCATATTCGATAGCCGAGAATTCCAAGTTTTACAGATTGTATGTATTTGTTCAGATTTTTTTGATAACAGTTTTTTATAGAATCCTAATGACTTTAGAAATTCTTTTAATTTTGCGGATGATTCGAAATAGTTTCTTGTATTGATTATAATTTTTGCCTCAATTTCTAAACTGCGAAACTCCAGAGTTTATGTTTTTTAGATGTTCAACATTTTCGTAAATACAAGTTTTTTTCTATATATGTATTACTGTGTTAAAACAATTTCTAAAAATTTTTTTCTACCTTACCCTAACCAAACGTTCAAAACAATACTTTTACTGGAGCCAGGACTGCTATAGTTTATGTTTTGAAGAAATAAAGAATCCTAAATTTTTTGAAAATTTAAGAACCTACATACAACTATTTCTTGTGTCCTTTATGTCTTGGCAAGTACATTATATAATTATATAGGACTTAAGAAGTAAAGAGCATACAGTTGCAGCATCTTATTATTCGAATTTTTTTTCGAATAAGTGAACGAATAATCAATATCGGAATCATCTTATTAAAAACAAGTTTTATGTTTTTAAGAACAACTCCAAATAGTGTCGTTTAATTAGTCATAAGTAAAAAAAATTGATTTCACGACAAGCTAGATATAATATGTTTTGTACAGTTTTTTTCAGAAAATACTATTATAAATAAAATATTTTCTTCATATACATCTGCGAATACTGATGAGCTATTTTTTTAAACGATTAGAAATCGAGGTGAAAGAAGGAGATGAAACTACACAATCTTTCATATTGTAATCCGTTATAGAGATATTTCTTCATGATCTTACCTGAAGTTGTAACTTTAAAATGTTACATGAATTTCGTTATTCAAAGTGAATGACATGGTTTTCCTAAGTTGTTTTTTCGGAAAACATATTATAAAATCATATGCTTCAAATGAATATATGACATTATCTATATGAACATCAAATGATTATCATGATTCAGCAAAATTTTAGTATTTGTTAGGTAGTGATATTAAATTGTTAACTAATGAATAAAAAAATTTTTTTTGAACAAACGTATTTCATTTTTGATCATCGTAGCATTGATGACTTTGGAAAAACCATATTTGGGAAAAACCCGATTAGCCAACGATAAGTATTGATATAAAATTGTTTACTAATGAAGTGAAAAATAATCTGGTTGGAACAAACGTATTTCATTTTTGATCATTGTAGCACTGATTACTTTGGAAAAACCATACATGGAAAAAACCCAAATGGCCAACGGTAGGTGTTGATATAAAATTGGTAACTAATGAATTGAAAAAAAATGTATAAATGTCAGTATGACGAGATTTTTTCTGATCTTCGGTTCGTAAGTAAATCATCGTCAATTTCTAATGTTACCAAGCGTGTTGTAAATATCTTAATTTAACTGAAGTACACGATAAAAAAAAAATGAAAGCTCATGTTGCAACGATTTTAAATATGTGAAAAGTAGAATACATACTTCTTTAATTTCACAATTTTAAAAGGGATTTTAACCTCTCGAAACCACTGTTTCCATGCAGTGTAATTTTCTGAACTTGATGCAGTTTTTTTCTAGTTCCTTTTTTTTTAAACGAAAAACAAGATACAATTTAATTATTTTGCTCTAACTACAATCCAGTACCGAATTTTTTTTATAATAAAAAATTGTATCATTCTCGTCCTTTGAAATCTGGGAATCACATGTTTTTTTAATTAAAAGCACTTATGAATATTATTTCAAGTAGTTCTATTTACGATTTGAGCACGTAAATATAACATATGTTTCGTTACTGAAAGAGTATGTCATAATTTATTCTAGGCGTTGTTTTGTAAAACACATCGAAAACTCATATGCTGAACCATAGGTATGACAATATGTTCATAAAAATAAAATTATCATAATGACTAAGTGAAAATTCTTTCATATTGCTTACTGTTAACTAAATATACTATGAAGAATCTAAAATATTTTAAAGTCTCACGACAGTAAAAGAAATAGGTAAAATAAAACCTTTAACTAAAGGAAAAAAATTCAGTAATTTGATAATCATAAGTATGCTCTTTTTTTATTTTAGACTATGATTTTTAAAGATTTCCCGTTGTCCATGATTAGGAGATGTCTGCATTTCATGGGGGATGAAATGACAAAAGTGTTTTGTTTTAATTTTTCTCTATAACTTTTATTTTACATGCACATCGAAATACATTTGACTTAAAGGCTATATCTAACAACACAAAGGAATGATTATTGCATCTTGGGGTTGTAGACGCTACCGACGAACAAGTCCAATCCAGTAGGTTCATGCAGAATGACAAATAGGAAAGGACGATTCACGATAAAACGTTCAGCTTCAGAGAAGGCTGATTTAAAGGATATCTCAACTATAAGAAAACAAAATATTCATTATGAAGTAAATACTTTCAACTAATCATAAACGTATAAGATGTTGCGACAAAAGCAAAAATCGATTGAATCAAAAACTATTGACCTACATTTAATTAATCTTCTAGATTCACCTTAGAAATAGTCATTGAAATAATATCAAAGTTTGCAATGTCATTTAAAAGAACTCATATCAGATTTTGAAACAGACAGATCATTTCATTGTTTTGCCTCATGTTCAAAAAAATTTATATAGCTGTGATCGCTAACAGTCGCATGAACAGAAGAAGAAGAAGAAAAAACTTACATCCAGAAGCTGCCACAGCTTCAGTTCCTTGCTCGTCAACAGCAATAACTACTTTGTGTATGGATTTCGACAGTTGCATGTCAGCGGAACTTATCCCAGAAAAATCAGCATCTTGGTACGCATGATTCACACCCATCTGAAAGATTGGAAAATAATTTTCATGATAAAAAATAAACTTATTTGAATTGAACATTTCAAGCATGTATAAATATGTAACATTCTATATTTTATAATATCTTCATTAAACAGTACCTTTTGTAGAGCAGAGTCCAACTCAAACGAACTTTCGATTTCGAATTTTGGCATGAAAAGCTCATAATAATCTACTTGTCCTGTTTTCAGGATTTCGCTAGTGCTCACATCTACGAAGTTCTTTTCCAAGTCTTCCAGTTTTTGACCTTCATTAGGAAGGTATATGATCATGCTAAAGTTATTGCCCTAAAAGATGCAGAGTTATAGTACAAATATTTTGAAAACAGTAACATCAAATTTCTTACTTTGTATGGCACTTTGATGAATTGAGCGTTCAGGTCCTGTACAATACCTGCCGTCAAGTATTGTTTCGTTTTCATGAAAGGAACTTGCTCCTCGACCCTGCCGTTTTTGAATGCCATAGGTGTTTCAATTCTTTTAAATTCATTTTCCCATGTTGCATTAAAGAAAATTGCAGTGGCAAGGACCATAGCTGTAGTCTCATCAAAACTATCTGGATTGAAAAAAGAACGCAATTGTAATATGAATTCTATTAATTTCCGCATAGAAACTTAAGCTCCATTCTCAACATATTCATTACATTTTGTAAACGTAATTGTCTTTCTCAGATAACTCCGTATACAGCGCCACAAGCGAAAAACGTTCAAGCCGTTACATTAGATTTAAAATATTCAAAACGAAAATTCTTTGTAAAAGTTACGTTCCTTAATGAATGGGCAGATTTCGTACCTTCTTCAAATAATTTGGGAATGTTATGATTAGTTTTCATGTCAACCCATCGGTTGATGAGTTCGGCTGCTTCTTTGCTCTTCGTAAAGTCCACGGATTCAACAACGCCGGTGTTGAAATGTTGATTCATATATTTCTCATAATTTTCATTGATTGTTGTAAGCTTTGACATGAAAATTTTCACAGCGATGCTTAATTCGACGAAATTTGATCGCTAAAAGCACACAGATTATTGAATTAGAAAAGCAGATTGCGAGGAATTGTTTTAATGCGGTTAGATGTAATATATGTGATAAAAAAATTATTATTATGTAAACTGTATCGGTACGTACCGCAAGGGTCTCCGTCAATCTGTTGAATGCAGCTGCAGCTCGTTGATCTTCACAATTTATTCCAAGAACACGACTTAATTCTTTTTGAGTATCTCCTCGAGCACCGGAGCATAACATATATAGACCCAAATCAGTGACAAATGGTGATGAAATTTTGTTTCCAGCTTGTATTATGGAGAGTTCCTGTAAATTTTTTTCAAGAATTTTCAAGAATAGAATCTTCTTATACATTTTTAAACTAAAACCTTTGAACGGTGATTTTTTTCGTAAAAGCGTTCTACTAATTCCCATGAGATTAAATTTTAGGTAAAGTGAAAATACATATGCTAGTCTGGCAGTGTTTGCATTGTTCATTTTCTAATTGAGAAAGATCAGAAAAAAACTCCTATAGATTACACAGAACATTGTTCACAACGTTTTAAAAAATTTATCTAATTTTAGGAAACAACGTCGTGCGCTTCACAAAGAAAAATTTCAGATTCAATACTCGATTACTGTCATTTTTCCGATACTTGATTTACGTTTTTCTTGATTAACAAATTTTTTTTGTAACGGCTTCCGAAAAATGTTTATGAAATTTGTAAATGCACGAAGAATATATGAGAATTATCACTCACTTTGTACAGAGCACTGGAAAATCTGTTCAGGCTACCTTTTGGACGGGCGGCATGTCCAAAAACTCCCAAGCAGACGATGATAGCAACGACGAAAACTAAAGAACAGCAAGTTCAATAAAGAATGAGTATACAGAAAAAGAATAAGAATTGACTGAAAAATTTTATACTCACGATTCTTCATGGTGCTACTCTAGAAAACGTCGTGTAAAAACTATGTGAATCTTCAAGAGAGGAGCCAGTATTTATACACCTCTGCTAGATAATTACGAGAATGAGGCAAGTCACGAACAATTCAGATATAATTTATTTTAAATTGGGTGTACGTTTCAGGATCATTCCAGGATTTTAGTTTCTTGCAATGTCATGATCATTTTACACTTGTTATACTAGTGCCACGTACAAACATATTCCGTTTTTTGTCATCGTCATATTGATGACTCTGGGAAAACCTGGTGATTCAATTTAAGTTTCTAATGTTCTCCAACTCGATATAAAATTATCTGTGTCTTAATAGTTGTCAAAATCCTCAACATGGTATTGCATGATATTTTTTCTATAAGTTTCCAGACAATTTCATGAATAATATGTATTAAATACATTCACAATAGGGATGATGAAAATTTATATTTAAAAAAAACGCATTTGTGTCATTCACCACTAATAAATTATGAGCGTAAAAACTGTTTCAACTGTTAAAAAGTAAATTAGAAAAACTAAAATCTTTTCAATTGTAAGCAAGGTTATAATAAGAATGCTTTTGAAGGTAAAATCAAGTATTGATTTTATTTGTAATTATTTACAACTGAACTTATGAACATTTTCGATATGTTTTAAGTATGGTTACGTATCGTTTCAATGTTAACGGTTTTATTTCTACATGTAGAAAGAACTAATCTCGCTAGACACATGTGTCTAGAATTTTCATATTTAAGATCAAGTTATACGAACGTATGGAAAATAATAATTTGACTGATAGTGCATCTGATTGCTTCAATTGAATACAAAATTTAAAGAAAGCTTATGTGAGGGGTTATAATTCAAAACCGGCTAAACCACAAGTTTTTCATCTTCGTATAATAAAGAGTCGTTAAGAGTGCTACGAATCGTATTTTTCGAATGCAACAAGCAATGAACAAACATTTTTATGTAGTTCTTCTATAAAAAAATTATT
Organism: Platygaster orseoliae; assembly: GCA_030522825.1. Lineage (NCBI taxonomy): Eukaryota > Metazoa > Arthropoda > Insecta > Hymenoptera > Platygastridae > Platygaster > Platygaster orseoliae. Next base: position 7,526 of record JAPYZL010205214.1, on the reverse strand, counting down.
TAGGTAATAATCCTATAAGGTAATTTTATTAGTTCTGTGATTATAGTTCTTTCGATATTTTATCGTACATTTTTAGATCAGCGGTCAATAAAAAGTGCTCAGTGTTTATTCAAAAAATTTATGAAGTTGCTAATTTATAAAAAATGTACACTGAAAAAACTAGGAGTCGGATGGTGACAAAAGTGACGTATTATAATGCATTGTAAAAATCAAGATGCTCTTCTGCCATGAATGGGAGCATTTTCATAAGCTCTTCTTTTTATTCGGCAGATAATGTCTTTCTACCCAATTGTTGAAGCTCGTATCGCAAGCAACAAATCATTTAACAACAAATTATTTAAAGAATGAATATGATAAGACATAAAAGGAAATGATTCTTCGTTTCTAAATCAAGATGATGAAACTTGGGAATCCCAATCGTTGAATATAAAAAGGAAATATTTCTTCGTTTCTAAGTTACTATGATGAATCATTGGAAATCCCAACCGTTAAATATAAAAAGGAATGTTTTTTCGTTTTCAAATAATTATGATGAAATGTTGGGAATTCCAATCAATTAATATGAAAAGAAAAAAATGCTTCGTGTAGTCGATAGTATCTATTTTAGTTTTTTTATACATATTTATATATAGTAATGCAACTTATACAACACAATACTGGTTTTTTTTTATGACATACATTTTACAATACTCATATATTATATATTTCGAGAATTCTACGATCTCATTTTCTCGTATCCAAACTGTGAAAACTTCAAATTGTTCGTCATCAAAAGATCTTTTGACTTCGACTATCCCGGGCTGCGTCACTCGAATTCAACTTGCACTTGATATCGTTTACACTTAAACATTGATTGAAGTCACCTTGGTCGAAGTCGCAGAAAATTTCCGATTAGTCACGCTTTGCCGTTTTATGGGTTTCTCTATTGTTCCACATTCTCCGCTGTATCTGAGAAGGGCATTTATGACCTCGAAGGACAATGTTAAAAAAACGATATGGCACTGCGCGCTACCGAAACCCGACCCTAAGCCTACATTTTCTTCCAAAATCTTTTGTGACTTTGCCGGATTTATTGCCCTCGATCGAAGTCGCATAAGACTGAAGCGACGACTTCGATCAAGGTTCGAGTGTATTTTCTGTTAATTATGATTATATAACTATGGAGATTCAGAAAACACTCAACTAAAGTTAATTCGTGATAAAACAACACCATTGGAATTATTATCAATGCCTTAGTGCGACACTGTTGTTGTGTGACACCCATGAGGTGCTGACTATTGCATTTCTTTATCTTAATCACCCAAAAATATATCCATAAAAGCGTCCAGTCTAACCTCGAGACAATAGATATCGATTGAAGTTCAATATATTTTTAAAATACCTCAAAGACATCGATAGAAAACCAGATTTTCCATAAGAACCTGCAGGGAGTTAGCCGGTTTTGAATTATCGGACCCTCGGGGTTAGCTTTTTTGAGGTTTTCACACAATTTTTAAAAATAGAAAAAAAAACTTTCCTTGAAGCTTCACTTTTGGAATAATATGTGACCTATAACAGAGATTTCAGAAATGTAAAAAAGTGAATTTCGTAAAAATTGAGGGTTAGCCGTTTTTGAATTATAACCCCTTACATGATTCTGGTTGACTGTTCTTTGAAATAATGATGAAGATAAGTACTTGTAAGAGAAGTGAATTATTAAATAGATCAACCTTAGAGTATGTGAAAAATAAAAAATTTAATCATCATTTCGTTTTTTAGTTGGTTCGCTTTTATCGCATATAGAAGACGGTTAATAATGAAATCCACGAATCATACGTACAACGTTCATTTGATGTAGTTATTACAAAAAAATATTTCAACGTACATAGAAGGAATCATGAGGTATGGTGAAACATGATAATATGAATTCAGTAGAAATTTATAAACATTACATATTACAACTACTTTTACCGTTTTCAAATTTTTTAATTCTTAACTTTATTCATTCATTTCCTTTTCGAAATCATTGTTATCAAGTCAACGCATTGTTTTGTAATTGTTTGTATATCCCTTGATTTTGTTGTTCATTATTATTATACTTCGAATTTTTATAAGAATTCAGAATTCATTTTTTCCTGTTTCGGGAGAGGTTTGAACCCCAAAATCCCACTGTGCACCCGCGCCTGTGTCATTATTGAAACTCGATATTAATCGAAGAAAGATCGGTTTCCTCCCCATCGGAAAGAATAGATTCTTATCCACGGCTGTACGGAATGGCGATGTAATGAATTAAGGGAAATCAGAAATTACTTTAAACGGAGCAGTAAAAATAAAGTTGGCTCGAGAGAGGGTGGAGGCGCTAAGTCTGCTGAATGCTAAGAAAGCGCGTATTAAAATTGCCGGATTTGCTCCCCGGGGGTGAGTTGAAAAAAGGGCAGATTCCGGAAAGCGAGGGTGGAAAGAAAAACTCTCTTTTGCGCGGGCGGCGCATTACCATCGCCTCCGCATCCCATTACCCAAAGCCGCCTCGACCCTCGCATCATTTAAGTCGCCATCCACGCTTATTTTTCTTCTCCGGGGCTTTTTCACGTTCACATTCATCTTTGCATTTTTTTTGTTCTCTTAAGGGCGAGTTTGAGAATCGAAAATCACGAGAGTATACAAATTTCATCAAGTCGATGGATAAATAATTACGATTATAGAAGTAATTTTTGCTGGAATTCAGTTCCTTTGTAATTTACATGAATTTGCTGATATGTTTCGTATTTTTTTTATAAAAAGCAATTAAATTTTTCAGTATAACTTTTTTTCCAATTATTGGTTATGATAATGTGTTACATATTTTATTTAGGCTCTGAGTGGTCATTTTTATATCCAACTAATTTATTTATACTGATTAAAGAATCCTACTAATTCAATAATAATCAAAAATGAAGAGTACAATCAAAAGAACCATCAAAGATACGTGTAGGGTTCATTATTACGTGTTGATATTTCTTACGATGTAAAAAGCATACTGAGAAAAATGCGATATCTCCTTAAGTCCTACTCAACTTGCAGTATACACTCTCCTAAGCGGTACGCTCGTAGCACAGGCAATAATCCATTGGGGGATCCTTCTCGTGGCACTCAAATGCTCGTACCTGAACTTTGATGTGGTCGTAAAAGCGTAGTAACAATTAATAAGTGTCTCGTAAAAGAGATCGCTGTTGACACCTTTTGAATGACAGGGGCCGGCCGTCGAGTAAAATACGGCGGAAAAATGCCTACTCGTAAATTCTCTTTACGTTCGGTCGTTATTTTCAATCAGGCATTTATGGCCACGAAAAATCATGTTTTGACGACTATGTTCGCGTTAACATGGCACTTGGGTTTATTTATGTTTATGGATTCATTGGCTGTCGATTTTCATTCATTCCGATGTTTTCACGAGTTTTTTTATCAGCTCCAGAATTTTTTATGGTTAGTTTGGGAATGAATAAAATACTATAAATTTATAAAAAGGATAAAAATTTTATAAGAACCGCAGTAGGTATTATAGTAAGTTGGACATGCTGTGAATTATGAAAGTACCAGCAGTGTCATAATTACCAAAATCCTATATGCAGAAATAATTTTGTTTAAAACTATATTAAAGTACAAAAAAAAAAATTATGGAACTTTTTTTTCTTCAGCATCTGGTTCTTAAGATATAGTAGAAACTCATTATAATATAGATAAATTATTACATCGTTATAATACCGAAAAGATACGGAAAATACTAGAAAATTTTTTAAGCTCATCTATAAATATTTTTCTAAATTATATACTCCAGGGTTCAAAGTCTTACAGTGTTTGTATTTTTCAATTTTTAATAAAATTGTGTCTGCAAAGAGTGCTAGTATTTGATGGACTATTCAAATTTATCAAATTTGAACTTATTGAAGTTTTCTTAAAATTTAATAGTAATTTTATAGATTTTGTTGCTATTTTTTCTTTTATACATGTAAAGATTTTTCTTGATTTTAAGGAAAATAATACTCATATATATTAGTAATATTTTGAAAAATTTCAGTTTTTTTTTAATTTTTATAAAATGTAGTTGTTTTTTTTTTCATTTTATTGGTATAGATTGATAGTATTTAGGGTTTTCTTAGTAATCTTAAAAATCGTTGACAAACTTTCTTGTTTGAAATCACAGTATTTGATGAATTGCTTGTATTTTCAAGAACTTAGTCTCTATATTTTTTAAAGAAATTCTAGGATAAGATGGAAATTCCTAGTATTCTGATTTTCACGAAAAATTATTTTAATTTCCATGAAAATTCTTTTCACAAAATTTTCAGAAAATAATAATAATATAGATGTAATGTATTTCATAGCCTTTTAATTCTTCTGCTATTTATCGTATTTCTATATTATTCTTACAATTAGAGAATTCGTTAACATTACAGTAGATTATGTTTATACAAAGAGAGTACACTATTTAACAAAAAGTTTTATACTACTTTCTTATTTTTATAAATATTTGAAATACTCAGGTCTGCATCAGGTTTTAATATACATTCATTCAACTACTCATATTTTTAGAATTTTCAATTGTTTCCAATTTTTTTGTTAATTCTGTATTTCATTCCATTGCACTGAAAAACTGTTTTGGTTGGCTTAAACAAACTTTTAGCCGGTATTTGACTAACTAAATATTGAGTTCACTCAACTGAATTTTTAGTTCTGACAAACAAATTTTATTAGACTCCAATAAATTTTGATCTAGTGAAAAAAATTTACGTTTCTGCTAACTTGAATTTGTTCGCACAAAGTAAAAATATTTTATTGTATAAAAAATTCTCTGTATCTCTGAACTGAAAATTCGTACGAATAAACCAAATTGGTCTTTCAGTTCGCTCTATAGATTTCTCCACGGGAGTCAATCTGCAATTTCAAATTCGTATAATCCTCCAGCAATTAAATTTCAGACGCCACTTTAAATTTCAAAAAAGATTCATTTCGAAAATAATTCGTATCCTCGAACACTCAGGACACCAGCCCCCCTGCCACACTCCCTTGTATGATTTCATAAGAAAGGGCTGCTGGAAAAACTCGTTACCCTCAAAAAAGAGTGCTTTCATAAAGTAGATAAGTTTTAATCCCTTTTCTCTAGGTTTTTATCAAAAAGCTTTCATATTGTGTCGTGCAAGGCGGTAGTCACGAGACGGCGCAACAAATACAATTCCCGACGGTCATTGCGGCTGCCATGGTTGCGAAGAGCAAAGGCAGGATAATATTGCGAGGCGGATACAGAAACGGCGGCCGCAAAGTCGTGGTCGAGTCTGCGTCGTTGCCTTAATTAAGTTACACCGGTCGCATTGTTCCAGGAGCATAAATGTCACGCCAAAGAGGGAGTATTAATTAGTTTCAATACCCGGCCTACGGGGTCTCGTTCTCGTCTGAGCTCAAACCACTTTAACTTATTACTTGAATTTCCTTAAAGTAGATTGTTGCGAATATAACCACGTGAATCAAGCAACTACTGATTGTTGTACATCCTAAAATTTTAAAAATTAACAAATAAAAAATCTACTGTCATAATATTTTCAAAAACTTCTGTTTCAAAGAAATAAATTAAACTAGAATGTATTCGAAATACAAAAAGTTTTTTTATGTGATATCATTTAATAACATAAAATAACTCCAATTGAAACATTTCGGATGTATATATTATATTCTATTTCTTTCAATTTTAACAAACTATTTGTATTTGATAATATTTATTTTAAAAATCAACTGTCTTATATTTTCATTGCTTTCTCCCTCAGAAAAAATAGTAAAACGAATAATCGTGCATAATGATACTCTCCCTTGACTTTATCAAAACACGTACTGGACCTGCATAGTGATTAGAATTCGTTGTTAGTAGAATTAAAATGACAGTGACGCATCACGATTCGAAAAAAAGCCTGGCTGTAGCCGAAGGGTTGCTCGGAAATGGGATTGGGGGGAGAACGTTGAAAGAGGGCAGAGCAATAGTCTTTACGACTTGGCCATAGCATCGAACGATCCATTCGGTCGTTAAGATAGTCCCAAAACGATTCGGTAACCTCTCGGTCTGCGAAAGCGATACGCTATCGACTTCGAGGCCCTGTAAATGGCGCCCTTTCGGCAGCCCTGTTCGCCTTACACTTCGTTTTCTCTCACCTTTCTTTCCACGCCAAGATCGCCCGAGGGCAACTGCATCAACCCTTATCTCACCGATGGCTTAATCATCTGGAATACGTTTCCGGGAAACAAAAATGTTTTCCCGAAATTAGACAGATTTATCATGAAATGGAAATGATTTGCAGTTTCTTGAATGTTTTTTGGAGTGGTGAATATTTCTAAGATTTTCATTTTCAATAATTTTTGAACTTTTTGAAACTCTGAGTGAAAGAAATAATTTAAACACCATGTATTTGGTTTGAGGAAACTCAAAAATGTATGGTATTGGCAGATAAAATGACATATTTCTTATTAAATGGGTGGATGAGTTTAACATGCATAGATTTGCAGTTGTTGGAATGTATTTTTTGGGTAATACATTTTTCTGTGATCTTTCTTTACAATTATCCTGTTATTTTTGATAAATTCTGAGAGAAATTGTACATCTTATAATTATGCTGTTACTTTGACAAATCCCAAAAAAAGACGCACAATCAATAAAAATAATTACTGATTTCTTATGAATACAAGATGCATGGACTAGCAGTTGCTGAAATGTGTTTTGGAGTAATACATTTTTCCGGGATATTCTTGTACAATTATCCTTTGATTTTAGAAAATACGACGAAAATAAATAATTTCAAAACCATGCTCTTACAGTCACAAAACTCAAAAACTGACAGTTGTAACAGAAAATTTTAAATTTCTTATGAAATGTGGAGTTGTGATAATGTACATGGATTTGCAGTTTCTGAATGTATTTTGCAGTAGTTAATATTTCTCGGATGTTCGTTAACAATAATTGTAAACGAACAAATAATTATTATCCTACAATCTTTGAGAAATTCTGAAGGTTAATGATTATTTTAAAATTTAACTCTTATTAAAAAAACTAAAAAGTTGACGCTATTGACAGAAAAAATGGCAAATTTCTTGTTTAATGGGAAAATAAGTACAAAATGTATGGATTTGTAGTTGCTTGAATTATTTTGCGAGTGTCAAAATTTATGAAATTTCCATTTTCAATTATTTTATAATCCTAAAGATGATTCCAAGAGAAATAAATAAATTCAGAATCATATTCTTACAAAACTTAAAATTTGATAATAAGTTTCCGGGAGTATCAATAAATTACGATTCATAATGCTTGCTGAGTCGTTATTAATGATTTTTATTTTTCTGGATACTTCTGATGAAACTTGTTTCTATGTTTGAGAGCTTGTTTAAAGAAAAAGAACTTCCATGATTATTAAATAATTGTCAGCAACATGTTATTCGTACGAGGTTTGTTCAAAAAGTATCGCGAATTTCATGTTTTTTCAAGAATTATTTATTTATTCATGAATATCTATTTTGTCCCCTTCAAAGTAATC
>JAPYZL010205182.1:0-10140 GCA_030522825.1 Platygaster orseoliae | reverse complement strand
CTCGGTTTTGGAACGGGATAAGAGAACTCGATGCGCTCGATGCGCTCGATGCGCCGAGTGATCTGTACATAAACAACCTACCTTCGATCCTCCCTCGTCTGGGACTAGCCGAGCGTAGCGCTCGGTACTACCCTTCGCTTCGTAGGATAGAACGTAGGAACAGTCGTTAGTTACGAAACTGTGTAGGATTGAGGTGTGTGGAAATTAACAGCTACGTCCGTACATCCGACCGAATTAAGGATTGTAGGATGGTTCGAAAAGGCCGGAAAAGGAATAAAGTTGATGGGGGTTTAATAAACTTTTAAGAATTTTGGTTTATGGCGAAAAATCTCGCAAGTACCTCTACCATAAAAACCCCTTTGGTTCAATGAATTAATACATTACAATAATTTGCAATTTTTTTTACGACCATTTTTTAATACCACAAAAACCCTGTGTTAAGGATAAGGAAAAGATACAGATAAGGCTACAAAATATTTATTTTCCTCATTTCTACAAACAATGTATGCAAGCACTCGTCAATCCCCTACAACACCAAATGTAATATCGGTTTGTACATTCATTTAACGTACATTGTGTCACATAAGCGCTGAATTATACAATTAATGTAAAGTACTCTTCACGATAACAAAAGTTTTGTTGACTTTAACATCACGAACAGTTCGGTTGAAACGTGGCATGAACTCTTTTTCGTGGTCGCGAGCCCACAATCGCATTGCGGAGATCATTGTTTGTTTACAAACGCGTTTACCTGGAGTACTACGGCAGTATAATTCATAAAGATCTACTAAAGCGACGTAATCAGAATCATCATTCGTTGCCATTATATGATCGCACACCCAACTTGTAACGCTGCTAACTTTACGACAGATATCTTGTTTCCACTGTTTGCTTTGTGGAGGTACCGGAGTTTCATTGGCTACTTCGTTCAAATAATCGACAGCAGCGCTTCTCCACATTCGAAATTTCATATGAATCGTAGGGTCAACTTGAAATGTTAGCGGATTATCGTCGTCACGAACAATGGGAACAAACTTGGACGGACATTCTACAACGATCATGCGCTTAACGAATGGTTCGTCTGTGTCATCGAATTGAGGTGCATTGTCCTCATTATGGACAATGACGATTCCCGCCTGCCAGACGAACCGAAATTGCCTCGCCGAGAACATTTCCCGACCATTTTGCTCGTTCTCCCCCCCACCCGTGTAATCTTTCATTTTCCCACAATCAATTTTCTTATCCTTCGCAAATTCATCCGCAATGAGTAACCGAATACCATTCATTCCTTGTACATTGCCATCGTGGCCATTCTTGTCATTACCTCTGGAACTTAACAGCAGTCTCCCCGCACTGCACGCCTTATAACCAAAAACCTGGCGCATGAATCTTATAAAGGTACTTTTGCCATTGTTCCCGGAGCGAGCATCTGTAAGTACGAGGAATTGTTGTTCATCCCGATAACCGACGAATAACCTTTTGAAGTATAATCGAATGAAGTCACGCACTTCTGGTGTCGGAAAAATCTTCGCAAAAAATTCAGCGACCTTACTCTTGTACTTTATTGCATCATCTTTGTCGTACACCCATCCACAAGTATTTTTCACGTAATCAAAGGGTTGGATACGCCGCAGTACACCATTATCCATTAAAACGCCCCCATCAAAAGCGAAAATATTTAAGTTGCTGTCAAATTTTTCTTCTATTTTTTTGTCCTTCACTTTCGCCCTAAACCATTCCCTAACGCAAGACATGAACTTCTTTTTCTTCAATTTCTGTAATTCTTTTCCATCTGTAATTGTAGCTGACAAAATGTGGAATAAGTAGTCATCGAACTCATAATCTTCCACTAACTCCCACACATTGGTTTCCCTATCGCAGACATACACCGCCTTACCACAACTAGCAACGACATCTTTGATCTCCGGATTTGCTTGTAAAAGGTCATCGGAAAAATCCCACTCTTCACGGCCATTTTCGCTATCCTTGCAGTTTGTTATAACGGTTAAGTTATTGGCTGATATAATATTGATACCGTACCGGTTGGGAAATATTAGCCTTATATTTTCACTTATTACAGACATCAATTGATTCAGGTGTTTTGCACTAACATTTCGGTTTCCTTTTTCAGATGTAACCCGACCGCTTCGTAAGGAGTCATTCCACGGAAAGTGAATATCTATCGACATTCGATCATTCAACACCTTAATTAATTCATGTCTGAACAAATTAACGCTACATGTCCCACTTGGGCGTTCAACAAGAAAGGACAAGTCACTATCCAACGCAATGTCTCGCAATATGTACCCTATATCGACATTTCCTTTTGATACAAACAAATTAGCTCGACGAATGTCCAACGTTTCGGTCTCATCGTTGTGCAACACGTACTCCACAATATGTTTCTCATTATCACTTATTACCCTCGTTATTGACTTGGCGTTTTCACCAGTTAAGGTACTTATGTCCTCTCGTAGCCTGATATTGTCCCCACGCACTTGTTGCTGGTCGTTGTTCGATGTGTTTAACGTGGCGTAGTGGACCAGAGTGCCGAAGTTTACAGCACCAGAAGCCTTTTCGTAAACCGCTCTAACATCCTCTTGTGATACGAATTTGTTAGATCGTTTTGACAATTCGAGGGCTATGGGGAAGCCGTCGTAGCCACCTACATCGCTGGTAGTTTTTATTGCCCACAGAATTGTTGTCCACGATTCGTATGAATCAATGTGCGAGGTCGGAATTTTTCGAGTCACGCTGCGCAATTGTTGCTCGCTTACACATCGTCTCCCTGTAGGCGTTGTTGTAATGGTCGTGCTGAAGCAAAACGAAAAGAAAAAAATCATATTGTACGTTTTTCAGCGTCATCATCCCATACGGTTTTATTATTAACATGAAACTTTACGGATTCCCCGAATATGAACTCGTTACTGCTTGACGATTGTTAAACGGAAGACTTCGATTAGTGGCGAACGCGGGGGGGGGGGCTGAACCCCCCCCCCTTTAAAATGAACAATTGTAACATAAGTATGTAGAAAAATAACATTTGTATATATACTTCTTTCAATGTCAAACCCTTCAAAACAAAAAATCGGCGTTCGCCCCTGGCTATGACATGACATCACGTCAAATGAGCATACGGTTCACCCGGGACTTCCTGATCATATCGGATAATCTTTGAGATATATTAATTACCTTTGTGCTGACGGAACAACACATGGATCGGTCGTGTTCCCCAATCGTGCTACTTTGGGATTAGTCGGCGAACTAAGTTGGTCATCTGAAAAGAAACGAAAACGCATAATTCATTAAGTATATTCGAATGAAGGACATTGAAATTTTATTGTCCCTTAACAAAATATAGACTGAACAAAATATAACAAATTAACAAAATATTGATTGTCGCTGCTGCAGAGAAAAAGGTGTTCCACAAACATGGAAATGCAGTCTCAAAAAGAATATAAAACTTATGTATTGTCCCACGCCACGCGGGATCAACCGAAGGGATCGCAGATTTATACTGCATCACGTGGGACATACAGAATGCTGTGAATACATTGCAGCATCACATTGATCCCACGCCACGCGGGATCAACCGAAGGGATCGCAGATTAACGCAGATTAATACTGCATCACGTGGGACATACAGAATGTTGCGAATACATTGCAGCATCACATTGATCCCACGCCACGCGGGATCAACCGAAGGGATCGTAATTTTTTACTGCATCACGTGGTTCTACATATTGGTTCAACATAAATATCGCCTTATACATACCTACAACTGCTGTTGATGGCCCTGGTACATTTTGTAGTCCAACGTTGATCGGAGTTATTCGGGGTATGTCTGTAAATTCAAAATGGTTCAACACTTCAGTACAATTTTGTGTTCATAAATGTTAACATTTTCGGAACGTGACTGCTACTTTCATATTAATCATTGAATTCCTTTTGAAACAAAATGTCTCCGTTACAAATGTTATAACTAACCTTTAAGAGCTATCCTGTTCTTGGCAAGTATGGTGTGAAGCCAAGGTGGGAGCTCCGCCAAATCACTTATATCACCAGACATAACTGTATAGCCGGGAGAATCGAAACCCATGACGTAGCGTTTGTCAGACAAAACATCGATTTTCACTCGGGTACTGCTGCTGCCCCCAACAACCGCTCCTGATAATAGCTGAACTCCAGTCACAATGTCGCAACGATATTTAAAATAAAAATGGCGGCCGCCGTTTGGTGTTGCAACTTTGAGTGTATCGCACTTCCATTTGTACCGCTTCACCCATGACCTCCACACCTCCATCCCACAGATTTTATTCGATTCATTATCTTTCAGAGCATCGCAGTCAATGACGATAATATTGTTCATCAATCCACACCGAATACCGTAAGCGTTCCCGGGCACGTGTGGAACTGGTTGTAATATCGTTTGCCATCCCTTAATAGCGGGTTTTTTTGTGCCGGGGATGCACGGAAAAGTAATTAATGGTGCCATTGAGGCATTTGGGAAATGCAGAAATGCAGAAACACTCTCACACCTTTCGATAATTATAAAAACGGAGCACTACGTTCGAAAAGCACAGGGGGGCCCAGCTTCCATAAGAACCTGTGTATCCCGAAAATACACAGACGCCCTCTCGGTTGAACTAAAAAGACAACCGAGTTACGACCGAGCGGGGAACAAGTCAACCGAATGGAGGGAGTAGAATACTGAGTGGTGGGGCACAGGTTCGCTTAGGTTTGAATCTCCCCACCAACCCCCACTTCACGTGAGCTTCTCAGGGGATGCAAGAGAGAGAGAAGAGAGCGAGAACGAAGATTCTCGTACATGATTTTGCCGGAGTTGGGTCCCCCTGGAAAAGCACTGATCCACACTGATCCGAACACTGTTGCGATATTCGAGGATTGAAGAAAGTCCAGATGCGTCGGTGTGGCACTAACACGCACCCCGAGCCCAATAGGATTAGCGCGGGGCACGTGTTAGTGTCACACCGACGCAGCTGGACTTTCTCCAATCCTCGAATATCGCAACACTGGATCCGAATTATACACTGGATAGAGGATGACGCCATTTTCTGGAAACAAATTGGTTCACTCTCCACGTGGGGCTGTACTTAGTACCGATGTGTTGGTATACCAATACATCCGTACATGACAAATATATGTGTTGCATTTTTTATTATTATCTTCGCGGGTGTTCGCGGGCAATACGAATTGTCAAATGGATATTCCAAAACCAAGCACCCTCCATCAACTTTATTCCTTTTCCGGCCTTTTCGAACCATCCTACAATCCTGAATTCGGTCGGATGTACGGACGTAGCTGTTAATTTCTGCACTACGCTCATTGAGAACTAACGACTGTTCCTACGTTCTATCCTACAGAGCGAAGGGTAGTAGTCATCTTGCTTGCCGAAGATATCCGAAGACATACCTTAAAATGACATATATTTATTTTTAAAATTATTACATATACAAATTTTACAACTACATACCAACATATATCAAATACCATTCACAAAAACATACAGTCATATATATAAATACATTTAATAAAAAAAAACAATACATACAAACTAAATACATTCATTCATATAATGAAAATAAAAAAAGGAATTTGAATTTTAGCGCCTAGTAAGAAAGGTTGGGTCACCGCATCAACAACGTCAGCTGATTTGAAAGCGTAACTCACGTTGTCAAGGCAAATCACAAGTACAAAAAAAGCGGTTTTCGGGAATACGGTTTCTTCGCAAGTGGTTTCCAAGTTCTTTTTGTCGATTACAATTTCCATTTTTTGACTCCCCAAAAATGCCGATTACTTTCTACGACCCTTACTACTTTTGTGCGCGGCCCTTGACCGCAATTCGAATCGTGAGTGCAATTAAATTCGCCTGCAATGAAAAATCCTTTGTAATGTATGGGAAGTACTGGGAAAAAAGACAGCTAGACGTTGTCAAAACTGGGTTCTATCAGGGCGTAATGCTGAAAAATGGAAAAAAAGTTCCTCCTCCTGCAAAGATTCTCGACCACTCGGTTCTCAACATGATCAGACTTTTCGAAAGAGTGGATGTGAAGAAGCTCCAACCTTATGTGGCGTCGCCGGCCTACAGCTTGTTGGTCTACATTTTGGAGAGGTAAGAAAATTTGCTGTTTTTATATCATAAAAAATAGAAAGAAAAAAAATTTTGTGACATATTGAAGTAAAACAAATGAATGTAATTTGAATTTGACAAAAATTAATATTCTTATAATTAATTGAATACAATGAATATTAAATTAATTAAATTATAGTTAATTTATAATCTTATTAATGAAATTAATAAAATATTATTTTACCGTACCAGTTGCGTTATGAGCGTCATAACGCTACCGTTTTCCGGTTGCGAAGTCGCTCGTAACGTACTCGTACTGTAAAATATTGTACATAACTCGGACGTAAAGTCATTTTCTCCCTCGTGTGATTATGGTCCTAGGCGAAGCCGAGGACCACAACCGTGACGCTCGTGGAAAATGACTTTACCGTCCTAATAATGTAATATACTATAATAATTTGAAATGTAATTACACAGATCAAACGAAGAGGACTGGGCAAGTGATGCGATAAAATTACTCGAATCCGAAGGGCGGATAGATACTGAAACAGCAAAGAAATTCCTGTCCTGGGTCACCAACGATAAACGATGGGCAGGCTACGATTGGAGGGACGTCAAAAAAGTCGTTGGATGGTTTGAGTACACGAAGAAAAAAGATTGGTCACTTTGCGGTGTGCAAAGTGCCTACATACTCGAAAACAGCGGGCTCAGGGCGTCCATTCGTCGTATTATTGAAAATTTCGAGGAGCTGTCGAAGACTATCCGGCTTTTCTCCTGTATTACTCTGTAAGTGTGATTATTAATTTTGAAAATACAAAGTTTCTACCAATAATCCATACAGCTTATCCGATGTTCTGGCGAATTAGCGGATTTATTCTGAAATTTTTGTCATTGTTACTACAACATATGGTATTCACTGACCGTTCCTACTGTCGATCCTATAACCCGTAGGATGGTCATTATGTTGTTGGATGTATTATAATTCTTTTTATTCTTACTACAACACATCGTATTTACTGACCGTTCCTACCGTCAATCCTATAACACGTCGGACAGTCGTTCATAAGAATTTAAACAAAATATAAAAATCTTAAATTTTTACAAATAATCCATACAGCTCATCCGATGTTAGGGCGAATTCGCGGATGTATTATACATTTTTCTATTTCTACCACAAAACATCGTATTTACTGACCGTTCTTACCGTGTATCCTATAACACGTCGGATGGTCATTATTTTGTTGAATGTATTATAATTTTTTTTATTCTTACAACAACACGTCGTATTAACTGACCGTTCCTACCGTCGATCCTATAACACGTCGGATGGTCTTTTATTAGAATTAAAACACAATATAAAAATCTTTAATTTTTACCAATAATCCGTACAACTCATACGATGTTAGGGCGAATTGGCGGATGTGTTATAAATTTTTTTATTCCTACGGCTACTTCACAGATGTATTTTATTTTATTTTTTTTTTTTTTAAATGTTGAAGTCTGTTCGGTAGTCCGTACGACGATAATTGGTATTGAACGACTGTTCGTACCGTATATCCCGTACGTAGGAAATTTTTTTCTCCTATTGGTGACTTCATGTTTTTATCCGACGTGTAGTCGGATGTACGTTAGGAACGGTCGTTAAATACAATATCTTGTAGTAGATTACCCCGTACGAACTGAAACAGTTTCAAAATCGAGAAATACACTTTATACATGTAATCTGTACTGCTTATCCCATTTTATGGCGAATTCGCCGATGTATTCTAAAATTACATCAATTACAAACTGCGAAGCGTAACTTGCTTAACAATACATCGAACTTACATGTGATTTACTGTAATAAATGTATACCATTACAGATTTCCACACTCGAAGCTGCCTTACAAAATAGACTCGAGCTTCGTGTTGTATCAAATAAAAAAAACGACACAGACCAACCTTGATGAGGTAAACCAAAACACCAAAGCTGACAAACTGTTCCGGAAATTGCCGGAGGGAGATGAAGCGGACCCAGCGGGCGTCGTCTTCACCGTGAGACGGTAACCTATTTCATTTGTAGTGCACATACTGAACCGTATATACTGACCTGAGAATAATTAACTCTACCTACTAACTTGTAGAAGCTTACCTGTGATACTTAGCTGTAGACGGTGACCTGTGATACTTAGCTGCATATACCTACCTGTAGACGCTGACCTGTGATACTTAGCTGCATATACCTACCTGTAGACGCTGACCTGTGATACTTAGCTGTATATACTTACCTTGATACTTAGCTGTATATACTTACCTGTAGACGCTGACCTGTGATACTTAGCTGCATATACCTACCTGTAGACGCTGACCTGTGATACTTAGCTGTATACATTTACCTGTAGACGCTGACCTGTGATACTTAGCTGTGTATACTTAAATGCAGACGCTGACCTGTGATACTTACCTGTGTATACTTACCTTTCAGCCGAGACGGAAAAAAAGAGAAGATTGTTCCCAGTGGTGAATTTGGAGTCGACTTCAACTTTGTTGATGCGTTCACACTCCGCAACTCGAAGATGGATGAGGAGTACCACTGGTACTCACGGAAGTTTGCTCAATTAAGGAAAAAGAAAATGCGCAACCTCGAACTGCCTGTCATCGAGGACGATGATGACGACGCAGAAGGAAGTCATGAAAACTCCGACGTCTCTGAAAGCGAAGCTAGGAATGCCGTCGAGGAACACATTTTCGACCACGATGTGGAAACTGACGTTCCCGTGACGCCGGCGCAAGAGAGGGTGATAGAGAGTCTATCGCAAACCGTCGCAGAATACCAGGAGATGCAAACTTCAGCCGCCCCTGAGGAAAAAGAAGAAGAAGACGGAGGGCGCAGCGCCAATGACGACGAAGAAACGGAAGACGGAGGGGAGACAGTCGCTGAGGAATTTGAGGAAGGGAATTTGTCCAAAAAAACGAAGACGACGACGACGAAACAGGTTTCACAACCTGGAACCTCTTCTCAACCTTCAACTTTGTCACAAAAGAAGACGAAGGGGACGAAGGGGAAGAGAATGAAAATAAGGGTCGGAGATCTTGTGTGGGCGAAGTTGGGGGCTTATCCCCACTATCCGGCAATTGTGACAGATAAGGTGAAAGATAAGAAAGCTGAAAGGCCAGTTGTTATATGTTTCGATGGCGTTGAAACATATGAGCCGCAAACAGCCTTCATCAAAAATGTGGAACACATAACAGTGACGAATGTGGGAACGTATATAAAGAAAGTGTTTCCTAAGTCGAGATTCTACGATGATTTCACTAAGTCGGTCCGTGGATTCCAGGAGTACCTAAAAGAGAAAGCAATCACATTAACCGAAACAAGAACAAACATCAAAGTAGATTGCATGTGCGACGAAGACGATTGCGATTGCGAACATATGTAATGAATGAGTTATAAACACCGAAAATGAAAAATGGTGACGAAATACTTCCTACGAAATTGTTCCTACGAAATACTGCATTGTTCCTATTACATGTAATGTGCAATCTGTTCTCAAATGAAAGGATTTATATTTTTTAATCGACCATATTTATTTATTATGTCGTTCCATCCTGCGTTGTGTCGTACTCCCGAATATTATTTATTTCTTCCAGTCACCCGCCCATCCTACACCAGCTGAGATTAAAGGACCGTTCCTACGTCCTATCCTGCGTGGTGTTGTACTTTCGAATAATATTTATTAATTCGAGTCACTCATCCATCCTACACCAGATGAGATTGAAGGACCGTTCCTACGTCCTTTCATGCGTGGTGTCGTACTCCCGAATATTATTTATTTATTTCAGTCACTCACCCATCCTACATCAGCTGAGATTGAAGGACCGTCCCACGTCCTTTCCTGCGTAATGTCGTACTCCCGAATATTAT
Source organism: Platygaster orseoliae (assembly GCA_030522825.1). Lineage (NCBI taxonomy): Eukaryota > Metazoa > Arthropoda > Insecta > Hymenoptera > Platygastridae > Platygaster > Platygaster orseoliae. The sequence goes on along the minus strand of JAPYZL010205182.1, from coordinate 145 downwards.
TTATTTATTTCAGTCACTCATCCATCCTACACTACACTACGTTCTATTCTGCGTGGTGTAGTATGGCGAGATGTAATAAATATATTTACAACACCCGTAAATCCTACGCTTATTGGAAAAAAAAGACTGTTCCTACGTTCTATCC
>JAPYZL010205154.1:0-20559 GCA_030522825.1 Platygaster orseoliae | reverse complement strand
AGCTCAAGTTTTAGCCTAGTTTTACCAAGAAATATCAACGATTGAAAAACGATTTACAGGAAAGAACCAAGTTAGGATGATTGCTAACTACTGCTGGTTACTCAAACGTAAAACTGATGACTCATCTTATAAACGCAGAAGATCTAGCAAACATTTTCAGTTGATATCTATTTCGAACAAATACCTTTTTGCAACATTTTTTACTGATATGCGAATTTTTAAATAAATAAATATAATAAATAAGCATTATCTTATATATGACGGTATTCCCCGGGATCGGTTTCAAATGAGCGTTCGAACTCCAGGCAGTATAAATGATACAGGATTGTACAATTGGATTCTCCAAAAGGAAGTGTTTCGAAACTTGATACTGTGTCGAACGAACAAATAATATGACTGACATTCAGATAATACAAATGATTGAGATACGTGATTTGTGCAATTGGGTTTCCCTGTGTCGCAAGAGATATGATGTGAATGAAATCATTCTGGGATTCCCCGCATTACAAGAGATATGATGTGAATGAAATCATTTTGGGATTCCCCGCGTTACAAGAGGAAGTGATTTCTGATAAAAAGGAATGATGAGTGTTGGGATTTACCTGGTTGTAACAGATATGAAGAAATGAAAAGTATATCTGAGGAAAGAAAAGAAAACGTAATAGAGTATTCGCAATATATAACACTACCTTCATCCTCGTTGCGTTCTCCTAAGTGAATCAAATGAAGACGAAAAGAGTATGGATTCTTCGACTCGGGTAATGTTAAAAAACTTACATACGAACATATTTTTTAAAATCGAAAAAGAACTACCGTGTTCTTTTTTCTACTGATTAGTTGATAATCTTCTAAAGAACATTTATTCTAGAATTTCTTTCCTACTACCACCCTTACCCCTACATTTTCCTGAACTATATTTTTAAAGTTTTTCCTCATACGAGCTACATATCTTTCGCCCGGCTTGGTTGGCAAAAAATTGATGCTCCTACATTGAAACTATTTTTTATGTCAAAATGCATTTGTATACAAATTCCTTTGAAACATCTAATTTTTCTGGGTTCTTTTAAACTGTTACAAATAATTAACTATACGAAAGAATAATGATATATTTATTCTTTTTTCAGATACCTCGTTACATCGCACAAAATTAAACAATTGCACAAGTACCGGCAGTACTCAAAATCGGAAAAAGGATCCCTAATTAAATAAGCATAAGAAAAAGAACGATTATGGTTTTCAAAATGAAGCCACTGATCCTCGTGATAATAACATCGATCATTTTCTGTGGAATGATTCAAGGCCATCCGACTGAACCACCAGAATTATCGGTCGACGAAAGTGATCTATATGGAAATGAAGTATATGACGTCAAGAATATAAAAACAATGAAAAAAGAAGAAGCGATGAACTTTGTTTGGAAATATTACCCTGTATCTGAAATACCACCTATTGAAGTTGTGTCAAAAGTAATGCACTTGAGGTGCAAAGGTTTCAACGAAATGACAAATTAACCGATGATCTTCAGAGAATATTACGCTATGCAACTAGTCAAAGGTAACGCTTTCAATTATTTAAATCTGCAAAGCGAGAATTCTGAAAAATTCCGTTATACTGCCTATGAAATAACAAGAGCATTGATCTCAATCAGAGAAAGAATGCGACGCTATGAAGGTGATATGCGACGTAATTTCGAAGAAATATCATCCAATAGGGTTTGCAACACAAAAAATCTAGTTTTATGGCGAGGAGAAATAAGACACGAAACTGACATAGATAGAATGTTAAATAGTAGAACATACACGACCGGTGATCGTTTTGTTTCATTCACGAAAGATAAGGATAGCGCAGAATATTTTACGATAATGGCGCGCAGAATAGCTCATCAAGTCAGAGTTTTGTACAAGTACATTAATCCTGGTCCTATCTATCATTTGGATATTGCTCGAGCAACATCTTCTTCAGACTACGAAGACGAAATTGTCCTCTACCCGATGATGGAGTTCAGAGTAGTTGACATTCAAGATCTGGTTTTGGAGGAAGATATTCCTTACAAAGTTGTTCATATAGAAAATGGTGGAAGTATTGAGTACGATGAATGGAAGAGGAACAATCGCAAAATATTAAAGGCTTCGTACGAACGAACCCGCAGAGTCTCTTATTTAGATTTTTCAGGTGTTGATTCGAACGATTCGTCGAAATCGACTTCGACGGAAGTGGCGCAGAATGGTTGCACTATATATACCTAAACATTGATATTTATCTAGCTGGAAGCTGCACATTTTCATGATGTCGAAAGTTTAATTGTGACGTATATTTTCTATGTATTTGACGATTGTTCAGGAATATCTTGCGGATAAATAAATTACAGATGTTATGAAACAAATCATTCGTTGTTTATGAAATATTTGCCTTGTAAAAAATGAGATGCAGTTTTGAATAGTGTACAGTTGAGAATTATTTATCCAAAGGAGTATATAAACACAAACGTGTTTATCAATTGACAAATTTTAAGATGAATAAATCTTTTTTTCTGATCTTTTTGCTGTACAATTGGACATTCTTTTATAATTCAATCAAGTTGACAACTAGCCGCTGACTCTCAATTCTAGTGATACGATTGCACGAAAGTTCGTTATGTACCGATAAAAAAATTAATAATGGAAACACAATGAATATTTTTTATTATCAATGATCATGATCAATAGTTTTGTTGGTCTCCAACGGAAAATTTTTTCCAAACAATGACTGCTGAACAAATAAAAACAATAAATTAAATTATAATATTCAGTACCATAAAAGGTATCAAAATGTTTTCCGACATTATAATAAATCTTACTATTTTTTCGATAAGATATAGTTTATGAATCAAAATTTTCAAGATTAGTTCTAAAATTCTTTCTGTTTCATACGACACGTCGAGCTAGCACTGTACGTATAAAAATAAAGTTACATAAGTGAAAAGTTCGCAAGTATAGAAGTATACTATTACATTTAAGGGGTCGTCCAGAAATGACGTAACGAAATTTTTAATGTTTTTTGACCCCTGCCCCAACCGCCCACCCCCCCTGTGTCACAAACTGTCACATTGGCTACAACCCCTTATTAGGTTGAAGAGTGACTATGTAAAACATTAGCACTCTACAAGGTCCCGGATTTGAGAAAAATCAATTTTCTTGGAGAAGGTTCCCTGGTTAAGCGAGTAATTGAAATAAAAATTCGCATCTTGCGGGTTACTTAGACGATCAGATTATTCGTTCCTAAATTATGATATCAGTAGGTCGGAGAGTGACTATGCGAAAAATCAGTACTCTACCAGGTCCCGGATTGGAGGAAATGCATTTCTTGCAGAAGGTTCCCTGGTTAAGCGAGTAGTTGCAATAAAAATTCGCATCTTGCGGGTGTCTTAGGCGATCAGATTTTTCTTAGGCGATCAGATTTTTTGTTGCTAGAGTATGATATCAGTAGGTCGAAGAGTCACTATAGAAAAAATCAGGACTCCACGCGGTTCCGGATTGGAGGAAAATGCATTTTCTTGGAGAAGGTTCCCTGGTTAAGCGGATAGTTGGAATGAAAATTCGCATCTTGCGGGTTTCTTTGGAAATCACATTTTTTGTTGCTAAATTATGATATCAGTAGGTCGAACAGTGACTATGCAAAAAATCAGCACTCTACAAAGTCGCTGATGTGAGAAAAATGAATTTTCTTGGAGAAAGTTCCCCGGATAAGCGAGTAGTTGAAATAAAAATTCGCATCTTGCGAGTTTCTTTGACGATCACATTTTTTGTTGCTGAATTATGATATCAGTAGGTCGAACACTGACTATGCAAAAAATCAGCACTCTACATAGTTCCGGATTTGAGAAAAATGAATTTTCTTGGAGAAGATTCCTTGCTTAAGCGAGTAGTTGAAATAAAAATTCGCATCTTGCGGGTTTCTTAGGCGATCAGATTTTTTTATGCTAAATTATGATATCAGTAGGTCGAAGAGTGACTATGCTAAAAATCAACACTCTACCAGGTCCTGGATTTGAGAAAAATGAATTTTCTTAGAGATGGTTCTCTGATAAAGCGAGTAGTTGACATAAAAATTCGCATCTTGCGGGTTTCTTAGGCGATCAAATACTTTGTTCCTTATTTTGATTTCAGTAGGTCGAAGAGTGATTATGCTAAAAATCAGCACTTTACCAGGTCCCGGATTCGAGGAAAATGCATTTTCTTGGTGAAAGTTCCTCGGATAAGCGAGTAGTTGAAATAAAAATTCGCATCTTGCGCGTTTCTTTGGCGATCAGATTTTTTGTTGCTAAATTATGATATCAGTAGGTTGAAATATGACTATGTAAAAAACCAGCATTCTACCCGGTCCCGGATTTGAGAAAAATGGATTTTCTTGCAGAAAGTTTCCTGGTTAAGCGAGTAGTTGGAATAAACATTCGCATTTTGCGGGTTTTTTTGGCGAAGGGATTTTTTGTCGCTAAATTATGAAATCAGCAGGTCGAAAAGTTAAAATGCGAAAAATCAGCGCTGTACTAGTTCCGGATTGGAGAAAAATGCATTTTCTTGGAGTACGTTCCGTGGTGAAGCGAGTAGTTAAAATAGAAACTCGCATCTTGCGAATTTTATAGGCGATTAGATGTTTTGTTGCTGAATTATGATATGAGTAGGTCGAAGAGTGACGATGCAAACAATCATTACTCTACCAGGTCCTGGATTGGAGGAAAATGCATTTCCTTCGAAAAATTTCCCTGGTTAAGCGATTGGTTGGAATAAAAATTCGCATCTTGCGGGTTTCTCAGGCGATCAGATTTTTTTTTGCTAAATTATGAAATCAATAGGTCGAAGAGTGGCTATGCAAAAGATCAGCACTGTACAAGGTTCCGGATTTGAGAAAAATGAATTTTCTTGGAAAAGATTCGCTGGGTAAGCGAGTAGTTGAAATGGAAATTCAGATCTTGAGGGTTTTTTAGGCGATCAGATTTTTTGTTGCTAAATTGTGATATCAGCAGGTCAAAGAGTGACTATGCAAAAAATCAGCACTCAAAAAGGTCCGGGATTTGAGAACATTGAGTTTTCTTAGAGAAGGTTCCCTGGTTAAGCGAGTAGTTGAATTCAATATTCGCATCTTGTAGATTTCTTCGGTGTTCAGATTTTTTGTTGCAAAATTATGATATGAGTAGAACGAAGAGTGACTATGTAAAAAATAAGCACTCGACCAGGGCCCGGATTAGAGGAAAATGCATTTTCTTGGAGAAGGTTCCCTGGTTAAGCAAGTAGTTAGAATAAAAATTCACATCTTGCGGGTTTCTTTGGCAACCACATTCTTTGATGCTGAATTATGATATCAGTAGGTCGAAGAGTGTTTTTGCGAAAATTAAGCACTCTGCCAGATCCGGGATTGGACGAAATGCATTTGTTGGAGAAGGTTCCTTGGTTAAGCAAGTAATTGCATTAAAATTTCGCTTCTTGCGGGATTATTCGGCGATCGGATTTTTTTTCGCGAAAGTATGATGTCAGATTAGGTTAGGTTAGGTCGAAGAATGACTATGCAAATAATCAGCACTCCACCAGGTCCCTGATTGGAGGGAAATGCATTTTCTTGAAGAAGGTTCCCATGTTAAGCGAGTGATTGAAATACAAATTCGCATCTTGCGGGTTTCTTTGGCGATAACATATTATGTTGCTGAATTATGATGTCAGTACGTTGAAGAGTGACTATGAAAAAATCAGCACTCTACCAGGTCCCGGATTGGAGGAAAATGCATTTTCTTGGAGAAGGTTGCCTGGTTAAACGACTAGTTGGAATAAAAATTCGCAACTTGCGGGTTTCTTTGTCAACCACATTTTTTGTTGCTGAATTATGATATGAGTAGGTCGAAGAGTGACTATGCAAAAAATCAGCACATTACCGAGGCCCATATTGGAGTAAAATGCATTCTCTTGGAGAAGGTTCCCTGGTTAAGCGAGTAGTTGAAAAAAAATCCCATCATGTGGGTTTCTTTGACGATCTCATTTTTTGTTGCTGAATTATGATATTAATAGTTTGAAGAGTGAATATGCATAATATCAGCACTTTACCAGTGCCCAGATTAGTGGAAAATGCATATTCTTGGAGAAGGTTCCATGGTTAAGCAAGTAGTTGAAATAAAAATTCGCATCTTGCGGGTTTCTTAGGCGATCAGATTTTTTGTTGCTCAATTTTGATATCAGTAGGTCAAAGAGTGACTATGCAAAAAATCAGCACTATAAATAAAAATTCGCATCTTGCGGGTTCCTTTAGCGATCAGATTTTTTATTGCTAAATTATGATTTCAGTAGGTCGAAGAGTGACAATGCAAAAAATCAGCACTCTGCTAGGTCTCGGATTGGAGGAAAGTGCATTTTCTTGTAGAAGGTTCCCTGGTTAAGCGAGTAGTTGAAATAAAAATTTTCATCATGCGGGTTTCTTTGCGATCACTTTTTTTGTTGCTGAATAATGATTTTAGTAGGTTGAAAAGTGACTATGCAAAAAATCAGGACACTTCCAGGTCCCGGATTGGAGGAAAATGAATTTTCTTGGAGAAGGTTCGCTGGATAAGCGAGTAGTTGAATTAAATATTCGAATTTTGCGGGTTTCTCAGGCGATCACATTTTTTGTTGTTGAATTATGATATCAGTAGGTTATTTTCACGAGCAATCACATTTTTCATTGCTTAAATAATATATCAGCAAGTTAAAGATTGTCTATGCAAAAAATCAGCACCCTCCCTGGTCCCGGATTTGATAAAACTGAATTTTCTTGGAGATAATAGCCTGCAATTGTATTTGTTATTCTATCTTTTTTATTATATTATTTATCATCATCATCATCATCATCATCATCATCATCATCATCATTATTATTATTATTATTATTATTATTATTATTATTATTATTATTATTATTATTATTATCATCATCATCATTATTATCATTATCATTATTATTATTATTATTATTATTATTATTATTATTATTATTATTATTATTATTATTATTATTATTACTATTATTATTATAAAATAAGGACTTCCTTGGTCCCGGATTTGATAAATCTGAATTTTTTTGGAGACAATGCCTCCAGAATGAGGTTTATGTATATGCTTATAGTTTAAATGAAAATTCGTATCTCTCTAGTTTTTCGGGCTCACATATTTTTTATTGCTTTTTTATTATAACAGTAAGCAGGCGTGCACCCAGGGTGGGGGGGTTAATGGGTAACCCCCCCCCCCGAAATTTTTTTTTGTTATTCGAAAAATCGAATTTGAGAGTTTGATGACAATTTTTTTTTTTTAGAAAATAGAAGATAAAAAGTCTGAAAACCTCCTTCGAAATAATTTTTTGGAACTGCCCCTGATATACACAAACCTTATCACTTCTTTTACTCATAGTTAGCATTGGAATATTTATTCATATTTTTCACTTTGCTTGTTACATATTATGAATTTGACTTTTGAATCTTTTTTTTAAGAAGCAAAAAATAATAAACATTTGATTTTTGGTGGGACATTGCTTTCTAGACTTGTTTTCATCTCTAAGATTTTTAGTTGCAGTTTCCACAATTAGCAACTCAACTACAACTTTCAAGTGTTGTAACCTGCATGCCAGGGTTCTAAAGATGAGAATATTTGATGGTTTTTCTCAAAATAGTATTTTTCGAAGTATTTTCGATCAATTGTAGAATTTGCGAAAGTCCCCCCCCCCCATAATATTATCAGTTTCCCAGCGTACGGTACTTTGTCTGATGAAGTATTTTGAACATTTACTTCAAATGTGCTAGATATTACAAAAGAATTTCTTTCCATATGATGTTTTTTATTTTCTTTTTTGATCTGTCTCGTTTTGAATGAATAAATTTTTTCCATTTCTACATCGCGATAGTGCAACATACAGTTGTTCATGTACAAATAAAGGTCTTTTAATATACAATCCAACTTTTTTGAAACTTTGTCCTTGAGATTTATTGATTGTTATTGCGAATGCAAGAACTATTGGAAATTGCCTTCTGTAGAGTATAAAAGGTAATTTTGGATACTCACCAGTATCCAGTTTGATCCTCGGTATGAATACAGAATTTCCAACATTTGTGCCTGTGAGGATTTCAGCTTTCAAATTGCATATGTACATTTCTTAAATTTTGAGTCTTGTACCATTACACTGCACATCCTTCACACTTAAATTTCTTATAAGCATTACGACGGCACCTATTTTCAATTCCAATTTATGAACTGGGAACCCTGGTTTCGTTATGGAATTCATATATTCAGTAGGATAATTTAAAGCGCAATTTTCATAACTTTGATTAATACCTTTATCGGTAACGTAATCAATACAGTAGTATGTTCTAGATTCACTTTTGAATTTAGATAAAATTTATTTGTTCAATTTATAAATATCTTCATTATGAGGTGATAAAATTGCAACATCGGATAAAATTTGAGATTCTTCAATGTTTTCTCCGTAGATCTTTGTTGCAATATCACATGTTATGCAATCATCAGAAATGTCGTAATCTTTTATTCTTCCTTCCCCTATTTTCAATAGAAATTCGGAAAATTTTTCGTTTGTAGACCTCATATTTTTATGCAATGCTAAAATTTTGAATCTCTTCCATAGATGACAATATTTGATGGTTTCTCTCAAAATAGTATTTTTTGAAGCATTTTCGATCACTGGTAGAATTTGCCGAAAGTATCCACCTAATATAATCAGTTTTCCAGCGAACGGTACTTCGTCAACTGAACACAAGTCTCTTAATGTTTTGTCAACGATTTTCAAAGCTTTCTTATGAATCGATTATGCTTCATCCCAAATAATGACGTCAACTTCTTTTAAATATTTCTTTTATGATTTCAATCTGAAATAAGATGATTCCATAATACTCATATCCAAAGGCAATCTAAATGCCCTGTGACTTGTAGTACCCTTTGGTAACAATATTGATGCTATTCCGGTCCAAGCCATGGATACAACTTTTTTAGATTGAGATTAATAATAATAGATCAATGTTTCATAGAGAAATGTTTTGCCGGTTCTACCTGGGCCATCTATGAAAATCATTTTTTCTGTGTCTTCTTTTTTTGTAATATGTTCGAAAATTTATTTTTGATCTTCGTTCAATTGACTTTTCATTATTGAAAACTTAGTTTTCCATTGTTTTTCTACAGAAGATGTTTCAAAATCAGAATCAGTATCTCTTGAAGATGTTAAGAATTCATCTAAATTTGGCAAGCTGAAGTCGGACAATCGAAAATGTTCATAACTAAGTATCTTTTCAATTTCAAGTAATGCTTGATATTTATGATTAATCTTGAACCCTTCACAAAAAAATTGTTGATATTTATTCCAAATTGTGGATGTTAAAGGTGAATTCTCAGAAATCATCAACCAGGTGAAAAACTGTCGTAATTGTTTTGGCATCATTATTCTTGAGGCTTCATCGAAAATTTTGAAAATGTCCACGTCACATTCCACTAAACCCATGGCTACTGCTACTTCTTTGAAAGTTGAGTAAGAAACATTTTCATATGTTTTTAAATCTTTGAAACCTTTTGCTCCTTTTACTCTGTTCAAAATTAATTTTAAATGGAAACGCTCAACGTCTCTTTGACTTACAGAAATAACTCTACCTATGCAATTTGATGCATAGAGGTCACTATGCATATAGTGTATAGTGACCCATATAGGTGTCACTATACATTGGAACCTCGATATATGGCCCACTTTACACTGGAACCTTGATAAAAGACATATAGGGCTGATTTTACATTGGAACCTCGATATAAGACATATAGGGGTCACTTTACACTCGAACCTCGATATAAGACATATAGGTCGAACTTTACACTGGAATCTCGATATATGTCCCACTTTACACTGGAACCTCGATATAAGACATATAGGGGTCACTTTACATTGGAACCTCGGTATATGTTCCACTTTACACTGGAACCTCGATGAAGGTCCACCCGCTTAAGAAATACGCGCACCGGCGAGAAAGTTTTTTTACAAGATACAGAGATATATATAAAATAACATAAAATTGTATTTCAGATAAGATCTTGCAAGAAAATCGGTAGGTTATTTCGTAATTTTTGATTTGAGAAGTCAAGTGTTCGTTTGAAAAAGTGTCAAGAGATACAATTAGACTCAAACTCTCAAATCTAGTGATACGATAGCACAAGAATTCTCTTTGTTCTGATAAAAATAATGACTAATTGATGAAAAATTTGATATTTTATTTCTATTGCACATTTGTTATGAAATATTTTCTCTTTCCGAACGGGAAATTCATTTCGAGCATGATTGCTGAGGAAATAAATGCAATAAATGCAACAATTCTATTTTAAGCTATTCAAGCTTATAAGTATCAAACTATGTTTCGACATTATAATAAATCTGTTTCCTTCTCGATAGCGTATACTTCATGCAATCAAAACTTTCAGGTTTAGTCTTAAAATTGAAGCTCTTCAGTGCGACATGTAAAGCCAGCTCTTTAAGTCAAAAATTAAAGTGGGATTCAGTCAAAACCTTGCAGGTAAACTATTGTATATACGTCAAATCTTACCGCTCATTTACAAGTACTGTATTATTTATATTGTGAATCAGAGAAATAAAAAACTATATTTACTGGGAAAAATTCCCCTGAAACAAAAATATATTTCGAGAAATTATAGAGAAATGCAAATATTCTCTTAATTTCTGAACTGAAATGTTAAATCAAGTTTTTTTTAAGCATCACGGTCATCGCACTGATTTTTTACTGATCATTCTTGTACCTCTACATTGTGATAATTTTTTGGTCTACAAATCTACTAGTTTCGTTACAATATAAGGTATAATCTTGATGATTTTGGTTTACATATTGTGGACTGTACTTATTTTATTCAACTTAATTTTAATATCATGAAATTATTATTTTATTGAATATATTGCTACATATTTGTTTGTTCATATTATTAGTTATATGGAACCTATTTATTACTTTATCTTTTTTGAATTCCTCAAAAGTACTAATATAATTGTATAGTGAATTTTTTCGATAATATGAATAAATGCCTAAGCACAAAGAATCAAAAATAAGATTTTTGTAACAAACCTTGATGATCTGCAATTGTCATAACAAAATTATCCTGTAATTTATGAAGAGAGTATTATATATATGAATATCGAGAATGAAGTATATAATTTAAACATACTACATGTAACAACATTCAATAATAATGTACTAAGAAAAAACCTTTCATTCTATTTGTTTCGTTTATTCGTTTTTTTCAAAATAAATTTAAAGAAAATCCACAGCTTTCCACATACTAATTGAATAATACTAATACTAATCCGCGTTAATAAATTGAAAATGATCTAATTATGAAATTGTATACACGCAATATCGTTGGTATTCATTCTTTTATATGAGGTAATAGAAAAAATATAAGCCAGCTTCTAATTTCGGTGAAATCATAAAACTCTTAGATGAGTGACATTTGCTTTGTAATCTGTAGAGGAGTAGAGTTTACGTTAGAGTTTTTTAATTTTTTAAACCCAAAAATCAGTTAAGATCAACAAAATTAGACGACAATATAATAATTTTAGACGAATTTATCGAAAATCAATATTTTTGTATCTATATGGAAGTTTAGTAGTATCATGAAACAAACTGTTCATCAATAAAATGTTGAAGCAAAACATTGACTAAATTTGTAGATTCAAACAAATTATTTTTCATTTATGATTGAGCCAGGAATTTTATTAACCACTATTCAACTATTATAAATAATTATACTTGTTTGTACCAAGATTTTACCTTGGTGGCTATTCTTACATACCTATTAAAATGCTCCCTTTTTGCAGACACGTCACTGTATCGTTCAACATTGAACAATCGCAGAAACAACTGCAGTTCTGCAACTACAAAGAAATGACTTCAGTTTTTGAAATGAAGACACTGATTCTCATCATGGTTGCATTGACCTTCTTCTACGAGAAGGTTCAAGGCCATCCAACTAAACCACAAACGATATTCATCCCAAGTGACCCATATGGACAAGAAGTGTACGACCCCCAGAAAATAAGAAAACTGAAGGATAAGGAAGTGACAGAAATCGTGAAGAAATATTTTCCGGAATCAGAAATGGAATCACTGGGACCCTTGGAATTCCAACCATCTAGACTGGTCGGTATGCGCAAGCGTTTCAACAAGATTGCAAATTCACCTATGACCTTCAGAGAATTTTTTGCACTGCAGTTATTCAAAACCATCAATTTTTATTACTTTCATCCAAAAAACATGAAAACAGAATATTTACCTTATACGTCCTTCGAGGTAGTAAGAAGATTGATAACTTTGGGAGAAAGGATGCAACATCATGATGTTGATATGAACCTCGATTTCTCTGGCAAGACCTCAACCACAACCAGATAAAGCATTAGGAGTCACGTTACAGAAGATGTAGCTCTGTGGCGAGGAGAAGTGAGAAAGATAACTGAGATCGATGATTTCTTGAAGAGTGGGATATATACAACCAGTGACCATTTTGTGTCATTCACGAAAACTAAGCATTATGCAGAGGGTTTCATGATATCGTCTGAACAAGCAGATCATCAAGTCAAAGTTATGTACAAGTACACAAATCCTGGACCAGTCTATCATTTGGACTTGGCTCGAGCGATCTCTCATATAGACCATGAAGACGAAGTTATTCTCTACCCAATGATGAAGTTCCGAATGGTTAATATTCAAGATATGGCCTTGGATGATATTTATCATTATGAACTTATTCATATCGAAAATTATGAAAGTGTTAACTATGACGAATGGAGGAGAAACAATTACGAAATATTGACAAGTCATTACGAAAGAGCTCGTGAAATGTCTAATTTTCAATCCGCCGCTCTTGAACCAGAGGATCCGTCGAAATCAACTTCGAGGAAAGTGATAAAGAGAGTTTTACCATGTTAATATTGATTTCTGTCTTGCTGGGAGCTGCTCAGTTTTCAAGTTCAAAAACAGTGAACCCGGAAGAAGATTATTTATAACACAAAAATGAAATTTTGAATTTTCGTAATGTTTACAGTTTGATTATGACAATTGTCCATAATTTTTATCAGTGATATGGTTTGTTTAAAAATAAATTACAGATACAATCAAGCAAATAATAAATTGGTGGAAAAATTTTTGTCCTGTATAAAACAAAAGTTCATGTATCACGAGGATTTTGAGTATCGATATTTGATCAATACTACTAAAAGGTTTGAAAATTGCTGATTACAAAAGAAATACATTTTTAAATTCAAATTCGACATTCTTGGGAATAAAAGAATTAATTATTATTCACTTTTTTCCCCTTTCGAGTGAGAATAACGTTAGCTGCTTTTAACTCATACCTTAGTCAAATAACCCTACTGAAAAAATCCAATTGGATTTCAAGTTACAATCCAATTAGAAGTCTAGTTGGAGAAATAGTCAGTTTTCCAATTTTATTGGGCTAGCCAATTGGCTAAGCCAGTTGCAAATATAAATTGTTTTCTAGTTGTCAATCCAAAAAAAATTTCTACTCGGAAATCCAATAGAATTTATTTTGGTGAAATCTTAATGAAATTCCAGTTGAAAATCCAACTAAATTTCCAATTGGATACCTACTGGAAATCCAATTCAATTGTTTCAGTATGGTACCTAACAGATACAACGGGGAAAACTTTCCTTTCTTTTAGAAAAAATCACTTTTTTCAGAATATAAGTTTTACTAATTTAATCTAAGAAAATCGTGTAATAGTAATTTGCAATAATTAATTCCTGAAACAAGAGTTTTTTAATCCGATAATTATAAGCTTTGGAACTTTCATAATTAGGAATATAAAAATAAACATTGATTGAAAAAACTACTTGATTGTAAAACAGTAGAAAATCTTATCGTACACCTATTGTCGTGAAATAAACAAATTAATGCTTTTAAAATAATATGAAGTTATCAATTTTATAAAATTTAAGATACACTTTAACGTGTAATTGCACTTTTGCGTTTGCTGTTTGTCAAGAAAAATTAACGATGTTTACACGAATATTTCGCGTCTGATCCAAAACGTATTTTCTTACTTATCGTTACGCCAAGATTTACAGAGCCAATTCATGACGTTGAAGCAGTGAACACTTTTCGAATTCGATAATAATAACTATAATCCCTGGAACTTGAATTTTCACTTTATCGATTCTTCTTCCGTACGTACTTCTACTTTGAAATTTACAATAAAGTTCACGGATTTATATGTTCATGGCTATTCAAACGCTATTCCATTTTCCTATAAGGTTTAAAATGAAAAGTTTGTTTAATATGGAACTTTATAAAGAAATTCATCAAAGAGGAAATGTATAAATGCATTTCTAAAAACAGTTTTATGATTTGGCATAGAATTAGTTTTTTCCATTATTAAAAATAAATATATATATAAAATTGCTTTGCCAGTCATTTTTTGATCTTGTAAACATTTGTTTTAAAAAAACGTATGGTATTATGAAACCTGTAATAAATGTTACGGTATTCTTATTTTTTTGGCGTTTTCTTTCTCTTTTCAGCTATTTTATTTGTATTTGTTTTCGAACGTTGTTCTAATCATATATTTTTTAAGTATTATGTCAAAACTACTAAAACATGAAATTCCGAATTAGTTTATCTTTAAGGTTCCATGATATGCACTTGAATGGTTTTTCAATTGAAAATTTTATAACTTACAATTTTTCACATTTTTTTTCGTTTCACGAAACGATTACAGTCCTCGGCTTCGCCTTGCTAAACTTTTGTTTTGTCAAAACACGCTTTTCCAAAATTCACAATTATATAATTTTTTCTCAAAATGATCGTAAATTTGTAATTGTTAAGAACATTCACAAGAAAACGTTAAATAAATTTATTTGATTTTACTAAAACGTTTTTTAAATTTTTCAATATTCTTGAAGACTTCCGAAAGATTTCCAGCAAACATAAAGCAATTAACACGAAAATGTCAACATTTATAAAACTGAATCTGTGCAAAATGTATGTCCATGAAAGTCTTTTCAAACTTTACCTTGGATCTCAGCACAACCCTGATATATTTTTAATTAAGAGCATTTGTCAGTTAATTAAAGTGCCACCTTGAAGATTTAAGATCGGAATAAAAGTTGTCTTGATAAGAATAATGATGACCGAGGGGAAAAAAAATTTGCTTCCCCAGGCTTCATATCGAATAGTGAAAAAGATTCAATTGGAAATAGCATCGTGGGTGGCGATAGATCTTATCTTCTGTGTTGACGTAACTCATCGAAAAGAATGGCCCTGGCGATTGTTTCCTGAATCGATGTACGGAGGGATTAGAAAACGTTGACTTTTGCTGGTGAAAAAGCATTTTGTTCGTAAAATGCCAAAAATTATTCTTTTGACAATCAATTAGACATGTTTTTTTTACTGTATGAATGGGCAATCACTGATGGAAGAGTTTAGTGATAAACTTGTATACTAAACTTGGTTTTTATTAGTTTATTCATGTAATGTAGATAATTAAAATTCTGAACAAGTTTTTAAGTAATTGGCTAAAAAATTGATTTTTTCTATTTGACTCATGTTTTTTGTTGTTTTCATAGCTCAGTCGAAAATTATCGAATTGTATCTATTTTTTTTTGTTTCGCAGATACAGTTTCATCCAATCAGAAAAGACCAGAAAATACTTTTACATATTATGATTAGAAAAAGTTTTTCTTTGTTATTAAACTTTTATGCAAAATTGAATTGAATTGTCGTTGTTTTAATGAAATAAAAAAATTTGAAATATAATAATTTTTATGTTGCAGCAGTCTTCGAATTTTATTTTTTTCTAGTTAGGTAAATAAATAACGCAAGGCTTAAATGTCTATTCTTGAAAACTCAATGTTTGTGAATTACAAATTATTGAAGTTAAAGTGCATTTTCGCAGTCATTTTCATGTTCGAGTTTCTTGAAGCTCAAAAATTTTCTTAAATTTTTTTCAATTCTAAAAGCTTTTGTTTGAGCTATACAATACAGATTTACTTTCGAGAAGATAAAATTGTAGAGTCAAATAAATTTACAAGGGTACCATGATTACAGTTGAAATATTAAATATATTTCAATAGAAAGTTGTCATGTGACTCAAATTTTCTATAAATTCTTATACAAAAAATATTTTGTTTATCATGGGGATGTACCAACAGAATTTCGGATGCTATTAATTTCATATCAGTAAATTAATTGAATTTCATTTGAAGTAATAATGTTGGGACGAAAAAGAAAAAATTGAAAATGAAAAGATTATGCATCCAAAACAATGAATCAAAATTATTTTTCAAAAATGACATATTAATAGCAAAAAATTGATTATAAAAAAACAAATAAAAAAACATAAACGGTAGAAAAATTTTGCATCAAAAGACTTAGTATTTCTTTTCACGAAAATCAAACAAAATTTTGTCACATTTATTGACTTTCAAACATTTTTTGTTTCAAAGTGAATCCTTGCTTACAGATATACTTGTACACAAATTTTCATGATGGAACGATTATACGATTTATAACTCGATTCATAAGTCTAAAAATGGCGCTGAAACATAAGATATAGTTTCTAAACAACATGAATTAATTCATAGAGAACAACTCTGAATGTTATTCATTTGATTAGTTCATTTTTAAATAATAAAGAACAAAAAAACGATCCAATGTCGAGATCGTAACGACAACATTTTTTGAATTTTGTATAAAAATTACGATTGTAAAAATTTTTGCAAAAAGTAAAGAATTCCTTACTTTTCTGGTTAGAATGAAATTTAACATGCAAAATAGAAAAAGAAATTATAACATTCAAACGATTTGAACTCAAGTCATTGTATCGAGAAGACAAAACTATTATTTGGCAAAAATATGTAGCAAAAAATCAACTTCTTCAATGATATTTTTAAATTTTTCCACGATAAAACAACTTAAATCCAAGCTGGAAGAAAAAATTCTTGTCCCATTTATTTCAATAAAGATAATCTAAAAAAAATCCACGAAAAAAAAATTTCATTTGAAAAATTTAACGATTTGAAATGAAATGACCTCTAAATAATTTTTACCAAACATCACAATATTGATTAGTTTATAAATTTCTAAGATTATTTATGCAACAAGTTCGATGCTCTGTTACCTCTTTTTTTCAGATTGTAGAATTTTTCTCGTTCACTCAAAGGTATTATCACGTAATTAAGAACAAGAAACTTCCGTTCAGTAATTTTATTTATTGTATGATTTATTCAACAGTCAAAAAGAACTCTAGTTCATTCGAAAATATAATTTTTTTTTTTAAATTAATCCAAGAAAGTATATTGGTTCTGAAAGAATGAAAAAAATTCTTAAATGTTTTAACAGAGTAATTATCACTAGATAATTTATTATCAATATCATGATCTGCATTATATCTGCAGATTACTTTTTTTTAGACCAAATTACGTATCTCAAATACCAAAATACATCTAATTATACATCTAAGTTGCTAAACCAAACTTTTTGTACATTTAAATTGTATCAATAGTTATTTTCTCTACATTTCAAGGGAGATAAACTAAATTCTCTTCACGTTAACATCTCTATATTTCTCTAATACTCGGAAAGATAGAAAAAAAAAACCTTTTTTTCCGTTTCTCGCCTCAAAGGTTTCGTCGCTCGCGCAAATTAAAATACTCGACATTGGGAATCGAAACCACTGAAAGTCACCCAGAGTGGACTGGGAGGTGCCATTTTCATTTTTTTGGCTTTTTTTTTTCTTCTCATCTTTTTTCACTTTTACACGTGTATAAACAATTGGGTCACGAGGTCACGGGGTCCATTGTGGATTGTCGGGAAGTTAGCAAAACGTGCGAGGAAGGAAAACGAGGACCGCAATTCTACGTGACGCCGAGGAAAATTACGGTTTCAGAGCGTGTTGAACAGGAGAATTTGCTCGGATTTTTTTCCACTCGATCCAAGTTTTAAAAATGCACTTTCCATTTTGCAAGATGAAGTAACGTAATAATAATCAGCGATGGATTTATAATTTTCTACATGATCAACAATGTTCATTTTTGTTATTAAGTAATCCAGGATTTTTTAATAAAATAATGTGAATTTTTAGTTTTGTCAACTGAATCTATTTTTTGGCCCATTGGTTCATGGGATACACAATTATTTTTTCTTTGCTCGGTATCATAACAAAGATTCTCCATCCTATTTGTATTATCAGTTGATTCTTGAAACCTCTAAAAATACCTCTCATTTTTCAGATTTTTCTGAAACTCCAGAATTGTACGATCAAGTGCTAATTATAATTCATGCATGATCGTTTAATGATACGGTCGCAGCTAAGCACAATGACTGTAAAATCAGTATGCATCACACACTGCGATGATTGTCAAATTGCATTGCTATGTGGGAACGAGAACAAAAACTTTCGCTTTTCGCATCAGGCGCGCACAATCAATTCCTGTGTTGGTTTTTACCCTCAAACGTTTTCCCTAGATACAATGGACGTACACCCACTTCATAACGCGTTTCCCTGCTGTAATTAGTTTGCTCTCGAACGTTATTTTTCACAACGTCAAAGAGAAAACGCGTTTTATCGTGACTTGGACAAAAGGGAAATGATTTTATGCCACAACGCACAACTGCGTTTATTATTATCACAAAAAAATATAAACGAGTTAACGCTGTAATTTTACCAGGTAAAATAAACGGTAAAAGTACAACCGACATGCCAAAGAAAGAAGCATGAAAAATTAGTTGAAGATATGTTGTAGAGCAAGAGTCTTTGAAAAATCATTTTTTTTTTTTATCATGACAGTAAAACTGCGAAAAATGCAATAAAAAAACTGTTTTATGATGTTTTCAGATGTGTTCTTGTTCTTCGCGATAATCATACATTTGGACGGGCTTTGAGACTAGAATTGCATAAAATACTGTATGCAACTTAGTGCAAGTGTCTCATTTTGCGAAGACGATTCAAACCCTCGGCTTCATCTTGGGCCTGAACCCTCGTCTTCGCTAAATTCGACCCTTGCACTACGTTACATAATGTACTATTTCTCCAGGGTTTGATTATTAACTATCTTTGTCGATCTAAATGTGAAATTCTCAAAAAGTATTTTGAAAAACCTCGAAATTTCAAAATTGTTCGTAGTATTTGTAAATTTTACGTTCTTCCTCGACGTGCACCTTAAAAATTTGAATAAGACATGTCCTTGTAATTTTTAATTTTATAATATCATTATGCAGTTCCTTATAAAATAGCCAAATTCAATTTAGAATTAATAATCGCTGGAAAGACCTTGTAATAACTTTTTGTACAGCAGTCTGTTCTACATAAAAAATTTATAAAGTCTGATGAAGTTGTAGAAATGTGCTTATAGAATTTTTTTCAAAAGACATTAAAAAAACTTCGCAGGACTTTCTAAAGATTTTATAAAGATTACATCAACGTTTTTTACAATGCTTTCATGTATTTTAGACTGCTTCATTAATATTTTATTAAAATCTAAATCGAAAGTTTTTTTTTTTACATGTCTTATAGTTTGAGTAGAAAAGGGTCATTCAGTCACTAAACAAATTCTGTTTCAAAGATTTACACACTTTTATGCGCGAAAATCATCAGTTTTCGAATATTCAATTTTACGTCAATTTTATGCAATGTAAAAATCGTTAAAATATTTATCTATATTCATCAAAATATCTGCAGAAATCAAAAGACAAGAAGAAAATTCTGGAGATATGAGTTACACAATTAAAAGAGGAAAATTCCAATGAAAATAAGTATATAAAACTAGAAAGTACCGTCACTCAACGAGAATTTACTTTGCGTTTGATTATACATTTAGAGAGTATGAAAAATATACGAAAAACATAGCAGAGAAACGAGCGTATTCATTTCAGTACAGCAGATAACATATTCACATTTGAATAGCTTTGAATGTGCGAAAACGGTGAATGGAATCAACGAGAGAAACAGTACATCAAAGTTGTTGAGAAAGATGAAAAGTTTGAATAGACCATATGCAAAAAATATGTTATGAAAAAGAGAAATCGTTTGAAACGCGAATTTTGCAGAAGAGAGATTCTAAAATAGTATATTTCACAACAAGTTGAGTATCGGGAGTTTTACCGTAGACGTCAAGTTGGCGGCACGGAGCCATATAGGTTAGTGTGGAGATCTACAATTTTTCACACTAATCCATATGGTTCTGCGTTGCCGACTTGACGTTTATGGTGAATCTGTTGATACTGAACGAGTTGTAAACTATGAGTCAGAATTTCTCAAATCGACCTCCAAAAATAAAAGGTTCCTATAATTGAATGATTTTATATTTAATCGCTAGATGTTTCAGTCAAAAACAACTCAAAAACATTTTATGTCGATATCTGCATTCTTGCAAAAGTTATTAACAATGAAACTTTTAGGCAGCATTTTATACAAATTACCGCTATTTACGAACTACTGAATGAAATTCAATGCAACTTTGCAGAAACGAAGTTGAAACTCTAAATTTCCAAATTAATTAGT
>JAPYZL010205147.1:0-13416 GCA_030522825.1 Platygaster orseoliae | reverse complement strand
TTTCAAAGCGAGCACTTCTCTCTCGCATGAACCAAAAAAAACCCACGCGTAGTATATATACCGCGCTCAACTTATACTACTGTCGACTCAGCCTGTCGCAATACTTCGCAAGTCGTATTGGGCGCGCCTTTTACCAGAAGCCTAAAGACATATATTAGCACTCTAGTTCCTCCTTCCCCCCCCCCCTGATGATGCATATAAATGTGTGTGTGTGGTCACCACTTCTAATGGTTAAAGGTGTGTGTTTAGTAGCTAAGCTCTCCCTACTACATCATGGGTCGTGGCGACACTTATATACGTTGACTGATTTTTGACGATTATGAAAAAAATCGTTCCTCATAACTAGGGGAACGTACGTGTTCCTAAGTGGAAGAATGATTGTTTTTCTTTGTCAAACTATTTGGTATTTTTTTTCAAACTGTTTGGTGATTAATGCCAAATATACCCGTTACCCCCGCTACCTTCATTTTACCAAACTCTTGGCAATATTTACTAATGTCGGAAATTATCACCACTTGGCCAAAAGCTTGGTAAATTCTACCCGCCGTTTCGATAAAATTTACAAAAAATTTTTCTCCGTGTATGTATATCCTTTTCATGCCTTTGTAGGTTGCCGAGTAAGAATTAAATATCGTTTTTGTAAAATCCTTTTATTGAAACAATTTCGTTCAATAAATTATTGCAAAGTTTATCTGTTTCTTCCAGAGTTATTCGAAATGATGTCTTAAAGAGTGTGGCATCTAGATAAGTATTCACGTTTCTTATCTCTCAAAGAAGATAAAAATTCCAAACTTGTCTGAACTTTTCTTCATTTTCTTTTCCAATGACCAAGAACAAAGTGATGACTGTGTTCTTGACCATACCATCATTAAAATTGATGGGCGCCCCCAAACTAATCACTGATAAAGGAAAGGTATACAAAGAAAGGAGAGCCAAGGTCAATGAACCTTGGCCTAATTCAAGATAGCTGAGCCACAGCAAGTTCAGATGAAATAAAATTTATGACTACAAATTTCGTGATTGGCCCAAAATGACGAAAAGAAAAAATTCTCAGAATTTTATCAACTAATTAGATTTAGTTGCTGAGGTGATAATCTGAGAATAATAATTTCCCGAATCTAATGTCACATCCCTAGTAACTGTCATTCTTATAAATAATCGCCAAATTTTTTTAAAAAACCTTTGTTGTTTATGAGCTTGTTTTATAAAAAAGTTTTACCAAGTATCAGACTTGGTGAACTTTTGTTTTATTAGAATAAAATTTTTTATGTAACTATTTTATGAAAATCGTTTATTTTTTACAACAGTTTTATGAAAATAACATTTTTTTATGAAATTTTCAAAAATCAGTGTATAAAAGCGGAGTTTTTTGTACAATAAATTTGGCGATTTTGTATAAAAATCACAGTTACATAAGGTTTTCGTATTCACCGAAACTAATAACAATAGAAAGCATATGCGTCTTGTGAATACTCTACTTTACAAAGCTTATTTATTCTGACAATTGGACAAATAAGTATAAACAAATCAACTGTACAAATTAATTGTCAGATTTATAATCATCGCGAAAGAAAACCATAGAGAAAGTATGTGCATCTTGCTTAAACAAATTAATTTCACAAATTGGTTACCAGATTCAAGATCAGCGCAACCAAAAACCATTGCAAGCACATGTATCTTAATACGATAACCACAATTTTGCGAATTTTCGTTAAAAAAAAATTACAAACAATAATTTTTCGAGTTTTTACCATACTTACAATTGACGGCTTTAAAAACTATTTTCAGCATACATAGGTGTCTTGCTAAAAAAAGTTTTCATAAATTATTTGCTTCAACGAATAATTCAACGAGTACATGTACTCCTCGAGTACGCCCATCTCTGTCCTTGAGTGAAGATTAGTGTTTTTTTTTGTTGATATTTTTGTTGTTTGAGGAATTTCCTCCCTTTTTTTTTAAGTTTATTTTTGATTCGCTTGTGAAGCGTTAAATGCGCAAATTTACCGTATGTTTTTGCAAAGTAATATGAAAATTATAAAATTTCACATAAATAAGAAATAAATTATAAATGTATAATGGTACGAAAATTAGAGGAGAAATTGTAAGTGAAGATGAAACGGGATCGAATCTTGAGCTTGTAAATAATAATGCTATATGAAAAGCGTGTGTTATTTTGGCATGAAATAATATAAATACAAAGCATCAGCTCTGGCGCGATGATTTTTTGCCATGATAATAGTGCACGTGCATGCACGAGTTTTAAGTTTGTGTTTTGAAATTTCTATGTCAAGGGTTCCATGTCACAGGATGTCAGTGTCAGCGAGGAATCGCCTAAAAAGGACAAGAAGAAGAAGAAAGGTCTGAGAACTCCGTCCTTCCTCAAAAAGAAAAAGGAGAAAAAAAAGCCTATCGAGGCGTAGGTAGTTTTACAACATGACGGTACGTATAATATGAACTTTGTGGAAAATACAAGTTTTCCGATTTCGCGAAGGAAAATGGTCCAATTTTAGAAAAATAATGAGTTTCGTGATAACTTTGTTGGACGATTTTTGAAAAAATGAACTCGATGGTGAACAAGGTAAAATATTTCTGGTTAGAAGCAGGCGCGTAGGCAGAGTTTTTTTTTGAAGGGTTTAATTTTGCGAAAATATGATGAAATTACAGTAAAATTCAGTATCATTTCATGTATTACATATAATATAATATACCTTTTATGAAATTCATTATATTATATGTATAATGGAATTCGATTTTTCCGATTTTTAAGTCACTGACATGAGAATTTTGTCTTTTTCCAACACTTTCAGGATTTTTCATATTTCCTCATTATTTTTCTGGTATTATGAAAGTGTTGTTTAATTTTTAAATATTTTATCAATTTTTAAGAAAACAATACCTGTAGTCGGACTTTTTTTAAAAAACCCCTCCCGAAAACGTTTCTTACTGCCTGCGCTCCTAGTTAGAGATTTTTTTTCTTTTTTTTTCAAACTTGGATTGATCTTTACTGCTCTGATGGCTTGCAATAGATGATAGAGGTCTGTGACACGTGATAATAGCGAATTTCGCTTGTTCTTGAAAAGAAATTAAGCAAGTTTCATTTATAGATGGAAATCATCATTCACCGTTTCTCCTTTTCGCAAAGTGCTTGAATTTTTATAACTATTATGACATGAATTTCGGGAAAACTCATTTTTATTGATTAATGGCATTTCAATTAGATATTCAGAATTTTTTATTGTTGATAATTGTCGCAGTTTCTGCTGTTGCGAAAAATTACAAGTGTTATAATTATAACGAAAAAAGTGATGAAATTAACGATTGGCATTTATTTTGCAGACACTGCCACTAAAAAAAAGCTTATCACAAATAAACACAGGATAGAGATAACTTTTTTGGAGCTGATGGAAAAGGCGAAAACGATAAATGACATAAAAAGCAGTACTACGTGAAGAATGTGTAAAAAAAGTAATAAGACAGAAAATTTGGACAAGCATTGCCAAAAGCAACAGCAGCCGAACAAGAAGAATGCAGAATACGAGAGACTGCGGCATCACCATTTTCTTCTTCTCCACTCGAATAATAATTATATTAGGAAATTGCATTACGCGTTGTTATATGATTTACATGTTTCCTTCGGGTCGTTAAAAGCGTCACGAAGAAACGGTTTTTTCTCGGGCCGGCGCCGAAACTACTCGCAACGATGATGATTCCCCCCGGCTTCTTGGACGAATCAATCTTTCATGTTTAACGAATAAGCATTTTTTCATAGAAAGCAAAACGAACGACGGTGAAAATTTATAATAGCGGTTTTTGCTTAGGTTTTTGACAATCTCGCGATGAAATTCTTGGTCAATTATTCCACTACAATCGACTTTCGCATGGAATTTTTGGAATTTGTTTTTCAATCTCCAAACTTTCGTTTGCTCATTACGATGATTTTCGTGAATTTCGATTTTACATTAACGCTAATAATGTTTACATATACTATTATGTATTTATGGATAATTAGAGTTTATTGGTTTTTACTGCCAAGCAATTATACAACACACTTTGACGATGATTCAACAATTTGTTACGTGCCAAGTTTTGCACTGCGCATGCTTGTTTTTTCAACGAAAAAAAGTCGACACGAGTTTTCCGAAAATGGAAAAGGCAAAAAAAAGAATGTAATGTAAAATATAGATTTATTATGAATTCTTCTGTACATCATCTGAAGGGCTCGGAGTGAGAGTGTAACTCGGAAATTCGCGAAAGAGCAGTGAAATCGAGGAAAACAAAACGTTTTCCTCGACCCCTCGGCCTTTTTTTCCTTCCCAATTAAAGTTTTACTCCGAGTACTTCATCTGTACCTGATGCGTGATCCAAGTGCAAGGTGAACAATATTGCTGTGACCAATCAAGATTGTTTCTTACCTGTGTAAAAAGAAAAACAAATTAATGACCTTATTACTACTACTACCTTTTCGTTTTTTAAATCTCAATGTAATTGTTTCCAACAGCAAATTGCGTCATCTTACAAAGCTTTCGCGAACAAATGGTAATAATTGTTGGTTATTCTCGCGAGCGAATTTTCGTTGCTTTATGTTTTTTGAGGTATGGAAAAATGAAAAATAAAAAAAAACGAGGAACAATAATCAAGCATGTAGGAAAAAATTGATCGGCTTGTGTAATAAAAATGGTAAATGAAAACATACTCGTCTCCTCGTATTATCATTTAGTTTATTACAATTTCATTCATGATGGTGTCAACAAAATCAACGCTAGAACCTTCGTACAATAAGCAGTTTCACGTTTGCACTCGTTGATTTTTCGCGTTCCTTTTGCCGCTCTCCCAGGTTCCGAGCTTTTGTTTTTTAAAATTTTTTAAATTTTCACAATTAGCAATAAATTTTTTTGAAAAATGACGCCAACCGTCGACGTATTTTTTTTTTTTTTTTTCTTTTTTTTTGGCCGCGGCGGAGCAAAGTGTCTGTTTGAGCTTGGCGGTGTTTTTTGTTTTAGTAATCGTCCACGTCGAAGAGTTCCGAGTCGAAATCTTCGAGCTGCATACTCTGGAAATCCACTTTGTATCGCAAAATACCTGAAACAAATCGCCATTAATTACTTTCAGTCTGAAACCCAATTTTCGTTTTTTCGCATACTGTACCTCGTCCAATATATGCAAGCTGATGAAAAACAAAAAGAGTCTTTTCAATTATTACACATCGTGTACCAAGATACGACAAATCGTACAATACTAAAACGAAAAATTTCACAACTACGACAGAAGGAAAACGTCTGGAAACCTGCGCGAAATTCTAAAATTCCTGAATCCCGGAAATCTGATAATTCACAGAATTGTCCAGGTGTTTTAGACATTTTAGACAATTTAAGACAATTTTTGACTCTGTTTAGAAAGTATTTAGACACTTGTTAGACTTTTATACGGTTTTCGGACATTGCTTAGACACTATTAATAGTATATTGCGCGACTAGTTGGAGAAGGAGAATCATTCCACTCGCGTGGAGTTTGCCGCGCGAGAGCGGTAAACACGCGAGTAATACTAATCCAAGCACATAATACTTTATTCAAAGACCGCAAGGAATATGTGACTGAGGAGGACAAACAATGGGTCACCTGGCTGATTAACGCAACAATGGCCCTGGTATTTTTTTTTTTTTTTTTTTCATTTCCCGCAAGTGCGGCTTTTCCCGAAATTCGCGCGGCATTAGCAGAGTATATAGGCGTAGATATTTACTCTCACTTCCCTAAAAACCCATGATGCGTTGTTTTTCGCTTTTTTACTTGTTTACGGTTGTTGACGTCGCGTTTACTTCGAGGTCATGGCGCGCAATCGCACCAATTCGATCAACTCGAGTCTAGCTCCGCCGGCACAAGAAATTCACATTTGTTACATACGTGGATTTCAAATTCTCCGCGGCGGCCATATTGGATTTATTGAATGTGACGAAGGAAGATTCAGCTATACCCGCTATGCCCACACATCACCCACATCGATACGCAGGGCCGCCATTTTGTATCAGCTGATGACAGCGTGGGAGAAGTACGTACTTCTCCCACGGCTTCACGTCAACAGTCAGGTAATTCATCATTTCTCTAACTCTCGGCAGGGGTCCGAAATTACATATTCCTTGCGGGAGTTGAATAAATAATATTTTTAGATATTATTTAGAGATTTTTGAAACTGATTAGACACTATTTAGACTTGTATACTCTTTGTGAACATTTTCAAAAACTTATAAAACTTTTAGACACTATTTAGACTTCTATACTCTCTTCAGACATTTTTAGCAACTATTTACGATTGGAATTTTCGAGGCCTGAGCGGGACAATTTTGCGATTCGGTGCGAAAAACGACGACACTTGATCCGAACAAGTGTCGTTTCATGCACAAAGAGTGAATAATAACTAAGATCCAACGAATGCCTATTGCAAAATAAAATCTAAAACCAGCCACAAGCAACAAACAGCTATTTCATTGAAAAATTATGGACAAATTTATTGTAAATCAAGTATTTACCTATCGAGACCAGAAAATATGAAAAAAATGCAGAAAATCGAGATGAAGCGAAGAATCGAATTCCACCAAAACAAATATTATTTCATTTCTGTGTGCGTTGCAAAAAAATACATGTAATTTGTGATTTTGCGATGCTATGTTTATCATTTTACAAAACCTTGATGAAAAACGAAAAATTTAGAAGAATACAATACATTTGTCCACAATAAAACAAAAGAAAAAACAAGAAAATAATCCATCTATGGTAAACAGGCCTTCTACACTCCCAGAAAAAATTCTGTCGTGATAAAATCCTCGAATCAAATGGTAATTTACGACGTTTGTCCTTCGTTTCATTTGAAAATTAAAAGAAAAATCATAAAAATTTGTAGGATTCGAGAAAATAATTATACATTTTAGAGATAAAACTGAAAAACGCACTAAAATCAAAGGATCGTCAATAATTCTGGAAAATCCGAAATAATTGCATGATTTCAAAGAATCTTAATAAAATTTGAAAACTTGAGAAAATAAAATGTATTATACAACGCATACTTGATAACATTATATATTCTGGACATATTAAATAATTGTAAAAGTTTGTAGGATTTTGGACAATAATGATCATCATTGAAGATTATGGAGACTTGACCAAAATCCATAAAAAAGTTAAAACATTGAATGAAAGTCTTTGTCTTGATTATACTATTTTCGAAAAAAAAAAAAAATAAAAATAAATAAAATAAATAATGAGCGTAAGAGGCCTGACGATACATAAAATTTAGTGCATTGAGGAAGAGTTGTGCCATTTTTCACCTGTTGGACCTGGATATGAAAATTTAGTAATCATCAAGGTCAACATCATCGAGAGGCTCGTCAGCCTGCAGCGACTGGAAATCGACTTTGTAGCGAAGAATCCCTGTACATCACAAAACTTTATTCTATTTCTTTTCTTCATTTTTTTTTTTGTTTTGTTCTTTTTCATCCTAACTAGTACATTACACCGCAACTACACTGTAATTCCCCAGATTTACAAAATCTATCAATTTCATTGCTTTTGCATTGAAAATCATCATATGAAGAAGAGTGCCTGGATCCTAATACTGAATAAACCCAAAACCAATCCAACAATTGACCTCATGGCACCTAACCTAGACGAAATTGTAAAATTCCCCAATTCCGGAAATCTGACAATCCACGCAACTATCTAGTTATTTTAGACATTTTCAGACACTGTTTGTAACATATTTAGACTTTTTAGATACTATTTAGACATTTTTTATACTGATTAGACACTATTCAGACTTGTATACTCTTTTCGGACATTTTCAGAAATCATCTCTTTGTTTTTTAAACTTGCAAGACTTTCAGACATTTTTCAAACACATTTTAGACTTTTAGGCATTATTTAGACTTTCATACTCTTTCAGACATTGCTTAGACAATATTTTAACGTTCATAGACTTTTCGGACAATATTTAGACGTGTACACTCTTTCCTGGCATTTTTCAGAAACTTGTTAGACTTTTAAACATTGCTCGAACACTTTTTAGACTTTTATACTCTTTTCGGATATTTTCAGAAACTTGAAAGACTTTTCGACCTTTTTCAGACACTTTTTAGACATTTTTCTGTTATAGAAGTAAGAAAATGTTGATTTTCTTTACCTCCTATGCCACCGAATCCTCGAACGAATTGTGAGCCTTCCTGAGACTTATCCGTAATAATTTCTAAGGTCGCACCGAAACTTTTGTAGTTGTTGGCGAGCCATTCAAGCAATGGTTGACATTCCACCAATTCCAATTCAACCCCACTCTGAAAAAAATTCACAAAATGTTTCACAAACATTTCAAACCAAGTTAACAACAAAAAAGACATCATTTTTGACATTGATTAGACACTATTTAGACGTTTTCGATATTGACTAGACACCATTTAGACTTTTATACTCTTTTCGGGCATTTTTTTAAACTCGTAAGACTTTTAGACATTTTTGACACTGTTTAGAACGTATTTAGACTTTGTGGACAGTTTTTAACTTTTATACGCTTTTTGGACATTACTTATACACTATTTAGACTTTTATACTCTTTTTGGACATTTTTTGAAACTATTTGAACATTTTAAGAGTATTAGACATTTTTGATACTGTTTAGAAAATATTTAGACTTTTATACGCTTTTCAGACATTGTTCGGGCACCATTTAGACATTTTTGACACTGATTGCACACCATTTAGACCTTTAGACACTATTTGACAAATATTGTAAAACTCCCAAAATGTATCCATTAATAACTTTCTCAACGAAAAAAAAAAAAAAATCTACATGAATGTATGATTTCACATTATGAAAAAATAGCTGAATATTTTTTCCATTCCACTATTGATGTTTCTTATTTTAACTTTCCGTTTAATTTCAAACGTTTGAAACTCGAGGTGCATATTTTTTCTCAACTCACTTCTTTGTCCGTGAAATGAGTCTTATCCTTTTCTTGTTCGGGCGTGAGGTGCAAAATCTTTTCCTCCGCGTTCGTGTGATTTTTCAGAACGTAACGTTGGATGTCCAAATTTTCCCAGCAAATCAACGTCTCAACGCTTCCTAATTCCAGTGCCCTCAAAGTGTCTTCAACTCCGAAACAGTATTTACCCGTGTCTTGCGAAATTTCATCAAAGTACCGGCCTAAATTAAACATCAAAAGATGAAGATATTGAATTAACTTTCCTAAAAAACGACCAATTAAGAAAACAATTTTATTACTATTATTAATTAAATGTTATAAGTTTATTGATTATTTCAATATTAATTCAATCGAGGATTTTTTTTTCTCTTTCCATTGTTTACCATCTTACCAATGAGTTTTTTTTCTTGGATGAATTTGACGTTTTGCAAATATTCAGCAGCAAGTTCGATGGCTTGATTGAAGCCATTTTCTCCGCCATAAGAAACGTCTACCAATTTGATTACTTTGGCTTGTAATCTCTGTAAAAGAAGGAAACAAATTTCAATTCGTGCGAAAAACAAAATACAGAATAATATCGGATGCTCAATTTCAAAATTTGTCGAGTTGTGAAATAAACATGGTTGGTTTAGTATAATGTGCGAGTTCTGTTAATGAATTGATTTGACGAGTTTTCCAACTTTCGTAAATGTAAATTTTATTTACCGGATCGAACATGTCGGACTGACTGAGTTCAGTCTTGAAATCGGCACTACCGGCTAAAATGAGACCAGCAATATTGGGCTTGTCGTTGGAAATGTAAAGTTGAGTCGCTACCTCGGCCACTTTGCGCACGTAATTGTGTCGCTTTTCCATTCTCAATCGCGCGAAACGCAACGCGGATTGACCACCTCTTCCTGAAACGCAAAAAAATTCAAGATTACAACATAAATTTCTACAATAGAAATACTATAAAAAAAAACATGAAACATACCGTGCTTCTTAGGTAAATCGACGGTGAATTTGTGGAGTACTTCGCGGGTGTTTCCTTGCAGCGTACCAAAAAGCGCTCCATTACCGTCCATCACGATGAATCCGAACTTGTTATCGTCCGCCAAAAGTGCTGTGAGGGCTTCCGTATGGAACTGGCCAAACACCAAAACTCAATTTATCAATGCAAACCACATAAATATCTAATAGTTTGATGGCAAGAAATCGGACCTTTAAAACTATTTCAAGTTGAATTTCTCACGATTACAAAATTGTTTCACAGAAATCACAATACCTTATTATCACACAAGTACAATGAAGTGTTGATAGGCTTGAATGGCTCGAAATCGATGTTCACTTTCTTCTCCTTGCCTTCTTCGGTGACAATGGTACCGCAATAAATGACAAGACCATTTGGTGGTACTGAAACAAATTCATCGACAACTGTTTTTCACAAGCCCAAAAGAAAATATTGAATAGTATATTATGCATCAGTGGGCTAAAAGCAGTCTTTTTTTACCATAGAGAAATAAAGGCCACTCATGGGAAAAAATATCACTTTAAGATACTAGCGAAAAAAAGAAGACCACTTTATACACGAGGAAAAAAAGATCACTTTCAGGCCTGCTCTTCAGGGACAAAAAAAACCGCGAAAACATGTATGTAGGGAATATTTTTTTCAATTTCTTGGATGCTTTTCTCACATTTTTCGCATTGAACGTTCTATCAAGAAAAAAACCATAACCGTAACGAAATAATTTATGGATACTTTGGTATTAAACTTATTTTTCGTTTAGTGCCCATTACTCTCTAAATCTTGAATCAGTCAAAAATTGACTGATGGCAATCTGTTGCCGGGTTGTTCCTATGAATTTATCAGTCAAAGTGACAGTAAAATCTGTAACTTTGACTGGTTTCATTTACTGTCACTTTGACTGATGAATTCATAGGAACGACCCGGCGACAGATAGCCTTAGTCAGTTTTTTCACTGATTCAGATTTAGAGAGTATTTTATGGATTCCAAGTGTTTTTAGTGTTTTTATAAATTGTAAAGATTTCTAGAATTTTATGCTCTCCAAGCTAAAGTTTACGGCATTTTTAATATTTTCATAGATTTTTCACCAGATAATTTCTATATGGAATTTCAGTATTCCATAAATTTCTAGTACTTTCAGTATTTATACGACGATTCAAATGATTTTCTGATATTTTCGTGGACTTGTGTATAGATTTTTAGAATCGCATGTTCTAGGATTTCAACTTTTGGAGATTTTTAGAAATTTATACATTTTCAGAAAAGCTTTAATCAACATAGCTTTTGGTTAGGTGTTTATAAATTTCTAGTATTTTTCGTACTTTTTCGTATTCATCAAAAAAAAGTTGTTGGCTCTTGTGTGGATCGCTATTTAGATTTCTGGAATTCGATACTGTCAAATTCAAAGAAAATTACATATTTCAAGTATATGAAAGGATTTAAAAACAACACACACACACACACACACACACACACACACACACACACACACACACACACAGTTTTTACATCAATTTGGATAACTTTCTGGCATTATAATCAACTACTTTATAAATTTCTAGAATTCAGTATAAAAAATCTTATGAAATTGATTATAGTATTTCAAAGATTTCTAGTACTTATACTTGTTCGGTTCTTCCCATATTTGAACGGTTGAGAGCAAAAGACAGAAAAAACGGAGTCGCCACTCTATCTGTCTCTTACAAGTTTGTCTTTTACTCTCAACTGCTTATTTGTCGGTATATTCATAAAATTCGATCTGACTCTCCACTTTTTTTAAACACATTTGTAATATTTTGTATTTTTTTACATTGCGGCTGTAGACGCTAATGTTTCTTAATACAAATAATTTAAAATATCAAAAAATAAAATAAAAAGCAAATAATAAATAATTTCCGCGGTATTGTTGACATTATGAGTAATGTTATTAAAAGCTTGCGAAATGATATTGCAATCAATTATTGCATATTCTTCCATGCATTACATTTAAAGATTAAGAGACAATGTAACAAGAAAAAATCAAGTTAGGCCATCTGGCTGATTTACCGGCAAATACTCGTGTGGCACTGTTCTCAAAAAGCACTGAGGAGCACTTGCGAGATGGCAAGACATATAAACAAGTAGCAATTTTTTTTATAATCGAATTGTGATCAATAGAATTTTTACAAACAATTTTTGTTCATGGCCAAGTGTTAACGAGATTCTGACTTACAATCTTGCTCAAGTCTTGGCAATTTTATGAATATCAAAAATGATTTTCATGAAAATTGATGATCAACTTTTTTATAAAAATATTCGATTGGGCAAACCTGATTACACATAAATAAACAACAACTTTTAAAAAACTATATGATATTCGTCATGACGGAAAATTTGGTACAAGATGGCGTGTGACGTGACGTCAAGAGTCTCAGAGGCGGGAGGGGTAAAAAATGGCTAAAAGTTGTGTGAGGTATTATATGGGCACGCCCCCCCCCCCCTCCCCCCCTGTTTATCACAATTTGTACAGTTTTCCAATATTTTGTGATTTTTCAGTATTTTTCTGTCTAATTTTAAGTATTCAATCTAATTCTCTGTTTTTTTGTCATACATTAATTTCTAGTATTTTGCATTTGTTTACACTTATCACATTTTGTATGATTTTCTAGTATTTTGTAATTTCTAAGTATTTTTTGTCTAATTTTAAGTATTTGATCTAATTAGTCTACTTGTTTTATGCATTTCTAGAATTTTGCATTTTCTTACATTTTGTACGATTTTCTAGTATTTTATAATTTTCAAGTACCTACATTTTGTCTAATTTCAAGTATTTTGTTCAATTTTTAGTATTTAATCTAATTCTCTACTTTTTTTAATATGTTCATTGTATTTTGCATTTTTTACATTTAACACGTTTTGTACAGTTTTCTACTATTTTATAATTTTGAGAACTTTCTAGTATTACAATGAATTACTAGATATATTTCTAGAATTCAATGCTTTAGTATTCGACATTTCGTATAATTGATTAGAGTATTTCATACATTTCTAGTATTCATACTTGTTGCCATATTTTTCGGTATGTTTATAAAATTTGGTCTAATTCACTACTTCTTTTTATACATCTCTAGTATTTTGCATTTTTTTACGTAAATCACATTTTGTAAAATTTTCCAGTATTTTATAATAATTTGGAGGACTTTTATCTTCAATTTTCAGTATTTTGTCTAATGTTTAATGTTCAGTCTAATTCTTTACTTCTTTTATACATTTCTAGTACTTTCCTTTTTTATACATTTATCACATACATTTTGTGCCATTTTCTAGTATTTTGTAATTTTTTAATGTACCTCAAGTTGCAAACGTTTGAAATTCACTGAGCGAAGGATACCGAGCTAGCACGCGCGCTCCGCCACCGTGTGCCCGGCGAGTAATTTTTTGTTCCGAAACAGCACCGTCTCCTCGGGGGTTTT
>JAPYZL010205143.1:0-10995 GCA_030522825.1 Platygaster orseoliae | reverse complement strand
TGGGAAAAAATATTGTATGCTACACGAGACAAAAAGGATGATTCCAACGAGTGCAAAGTTTGGGCACGAGCGAAGCGAGTGCGCAATTGCACGAGTTGTAATCATCCTTTTTCTCCCTTGTAGTATAAATATCTATTTTGGGTCTACTAATAATGATATTTTTTATTGCTTTATCTATAGTCAGTTATATTATGACTGTTAATACGAAAAAATATCCGGAGAATTTTTATGTTGATTTTTATGGGTATCAAAATAATGTTTCTTAGGAAATTCATTTTTTAAGAGAAATTCAGACTAATTTTAAACTCTTTCATAACTTTCCACTCATTAATAATCAATCATAAACACAACTATTACAAACAATTATTTGATCTATTAAAAAATCTTTAAAACTATTCACGAACAGTTATCAGGTTTTTTACCTCGGTATACGATCGTAGCTATCCCAGCTAGTGAGGCAATTGTAACTGCTGTACCTGCTCGAGGACGCCATTTCACTGCAGCATTCCACGATGCCGATTTTCCGAAAATTCGGGCCTTTCTGCTCTCCGGTCATCCGGGCCCGACCGAAAAAAATAGGGCCCCTCAAATCACCCCCCAACGGTAAACCACAAATTTTCCTCGACCACCCATTTTTTGCGACACTTACAAAAATACACCGTTGCACTTTCAGTACTTCACGTACACGTAACTCGTAATTACTGATGATTACAGATTCGTCTGCGAATAAACTAATGAAATAATCTTGGACCACGTACGCTAGTCATTTTCCTCGTATCTATGTATATATTTATATATTTTCATCTATGTATTCTTAGATAATCCTCATATTAAAAATATTCTACGTTTTTGGACCCGCCAACCAGCACGCGACGTTCTTCTCCTGTTTCTGACTATTTTTCTTCGATTTCGCGTTTATCTTAGAATTCGCGTTCTAGGAAAATCTGGGAAATTTAGGGTAAAGTCTACATAGGGGTTTGAAAATGAGTTCGTCCCCATTTAGATTGCGAAGGGAGGACGATTTTTTCGTCCTTGTGGAATTCTTGTCATCCTAGGTGATTTTCTGGAACTCCTGGGGCGGGGGCAGTGTTGCACAAGATCGGGTTTACGGTTTTCCTGCAATTGAGGGTGTTTTCGGATAAAAAATTTTGAGTATTGTGTTTTGGTTGAAGTTTTTCGTAAATTATCGTGATGATGAAAAGGAATAAATTTATTTATTGGATAACTGTAATTTTATTTTTCATAACAAGTATTTCTTCTTGATTTTTTCGAGTTAAAAAAAGTGAAAACTTAATTTTTTGTTTCTTGTTTTAAGCTTTGATATCACTAAGACAAATTTTTTTTACTTTATGTTAAATTAGGTCGGATTATGTTATTAGACAAACTTTGAATAATTATAATATGTTGAGTAATTTTAAAAGTTAATAATATGAAATAAGTGTTAATTATAAAAGTTTTGTAAATAAAATTAAAAAAAAAACAACATTTTTTATAGGAAAAATATAAATGCGTCATGAGGATATTTTTTTGTTGATGAGAGCATGATTCTGCAATCAAGACACAAAAAATGAGTTTTTTATCCTCTTTTCTTGCTCCGAAAGATCAAGAAATCATGAAAATCATGAAAAATTGATTTACTACTTTCAAGTTTTTCTTCTCAAACTTTTAACTTTAATTTTTCTTAATTTTTATTGGTTACAAGTTTGTGACTGTTTTACAAACAAAACTAAAAATCAATGCACGTTAAAAAACTCGGAACGATTTTAAAAACCAATAGAGAACTAACTCATTTTATAGTAAAATATAATGAATTTCATGGATTTCAATAATTCATCAATATTCTATTGAATTTTTTCATAGTTTATGCATGACTTTTTTGAATCAAAAATTGTTTTTTTAGACATTTCAAAAGAAGTTCTGACGGTCAAAGTTTTTTTGATAATTAAAAAATCAAAAAATTTCAGGTTTCGTAAAGGAAAAAAAAATGTGATTCAAATAATTTTAATGTAAACAAATTTTTTTGTTAACTGCTCTCTTATAAATTGATATCATATTCTAAAAGTATACTAGTAAAAATATAAATATTTCAATCATGAAATTTTTTTTCTTCTTAGTCTTTAATTTGTCAATTTAGATGAATGTTGCATTTTGAAAGTTCTCAAAATTTGAGCGAATACTGCAAGATTAAGGAAAAATAAAAATTTTGTAAAAAACTAAAGAAATCAGATTTTCTTCTCTAAATTGTTTATAAATGATCATTTACTTGAGCAGAAAATCGTACTTAAAAAAAAATCTAGTAGCTCTTTTTGTTTTTGTAAAACTCTGATTACAATTTGCATGTTTTCCCACAAAACTAAGCTTCGAAAATTTTAAAAATCTTTCGTGTTTTTGAAGTTTCAAGCGCTTAAAAAAAAGGAACTTAAAAACTTGTATTAATTACTTATAATAGCTGAATTAATTATTAATTAATAAAATATCCCTTGTAACTGAATTTTTTTTACTTTCATTTTGAATGGTAGAAAAAACTAATTAACATTTTCTTTTCCTTTAATTTGTCAAATGTGAAGAACTTCGAACACTTGATATTTTCTTTATGAACAGAATGTGTAAAGAGTGCTTAAAAAATATTCAATATTTCCAAGATTTTGTGGGAATTGGTTCTAACAAGTTTTTTAAAAGTTAAGCAATGAAAAAATTTTTAATGATTGTCTTAAGTATTTATAACTAAAATAATTTTTTTTGGTATGAATCTTGAAATGTTAAAAAAAGTATGTTAAAATTTCCACCTATCATTCACTAATGTATAATATCCTTTTTTTTAAATTAGATCTTTAAAAATATTTCTGTTTATTTTCATTGCTAGTTAACAACTTCAAAAACCCGACAACTATGTACAATTTCCTTTATGATTCACAACAAATTTTTCGTATTTTTATATAATTCAGAAAAATGAAGAAGAAATTAAAATTGCAAAAATTCTTTAAAAAGACGATAAAACTTTCTTCTAGAAATTTGTTAACACTTTTAGTGCCTTCCATGAATTGTAAAAAACAACAGGAAAAGTGTACCACACTTGTGCATATTTTTTAATTTGATAAAATCAGTAAATCTTCTGTTGTGATGAACAGACTACGTATGTATATTTCAGCTTTTACAAATGAGTATTTGATTTCAACGTCGATTCGCAAATTTAATAACACAATATCGTGATAATCTCTTGTTCAACTTTAATACCAATCTCTACTAAAATTGCAATACCGAAACTTGAGCTAGTTAAAATACAGATAACTTAGATAGCGACCCTATTAAAAACTCACAAAACATAATAATCTCCATAAAAAGTTCATGCACATAATTTTATAAGAAAGAAATTTGTTATTAAAACACTCATCTATAAAAACAATGCTGAGAAACGCCAAAAAATCGTATGTTGATAAATTTTGCAAATACCTGATTAAATTCGATCAAATTTATATTAGGTTTTCATACAACTGCTCACTAAAGTATTTTCATCTAGAGGATATTTTGTTTAAAAAACCCCTAACATTTCTCATACTTTAACAAGAATATGAAGATTTTTTTTTCGTAAGGAACTTTTGTTCAGTTTAGGGCGTATTGATTCCATTCTGATCTTTTATTAGCCGTTCATGCATAAACATCGGCGGTTGCGTTATGATCGAGGTTATTTTGAAATGCTAAGATTTAGAACGTATTGAGAAGTAGAGCTTCATCGATTGGGATTTTCATTGTTTCGATGAATTTCGTAGTTTATTACAATCGATAATTAAAACAGCAATCAAATGAAATGTACGCTGATTACTTGAATTGATGTTTAACAAATTAATGTCAATTTTCATTCATTTCAAACATTGTTTTTCGACGGAGGGAATTTTTTCATTATTCTTGTAATATTGTTGATAAGTTCATTATTCGTTGGTTTCATTATAAAATAAATGACTTATCTTGATTCAAAATTATTTTTCATAATTGAATGTTATTTAAAAAAGATAAATAATTATTTTTCTAATTGTCTGATTCATAGAAAAAACAAAAAATCAGCAGATCGTTAATTTTCGAGCTTATTAAATATTGTTTTCATTTTTTTCAATCAATTTGAGATTTTTTATGTTCATAGTCAGTTTCCAAAATTTCTGACACTTTTCCAAAATTACTATACCCACATATTTAAATTATTTTTATCTTATAATAAAAAAATTTAGAAAATTGTTTCATAATTTCACATCATCACGATCGAACGTTTTTCAGAAAAGTGTATTCAAACACTCGACGAAACTCTCATTCAAAACAAAACAAAAAAACGAAATTTTCAGAAAACTTGTCAATATTTTTCCCTGAATTTCCAGGAAAACGGCCCATACCTTCTACAACACTGCACGCGATCACAACCATCAAACTTAACGACGCACATGTCTCCGAAACCAGGGACAGGAAAACGGAAAAACCTTAAGAGTCCACTGAAATGATTTACAAGTTGACAGTAACGAAAGGAAAAAAGGGAAGAAACGAAAGGTTGCTTAAAATTTTCCGAGGCACCGGCACTTTCGTTTCAAAAAGCGCATTTTCTCCTCGCGTTCCTCGATTTTCGCGGCGCGTCCTCGCGACCGTTTCATTGGCGCGCCGCTCAGCGCTGTTTTCCGCGGCGCGCGCTCTCGGGAAAAAGGCTTTCCGCGGCCTCGGCCCAGCGCCGACTGGCGGCCGAAGTCGCGCGTTCCGCGTCAAGAGCGCAAGCCCTCGAAAGGACCACTGACGCGCGACTCGAGACGGGCTTTGTCAGCCTCGCACGAGTTTTGGCGGTCTGATGAACACGTGAAAGATTGAGTTTTCAGTAAAGATCCTCTTGGAATAAAAATTTGAAGTTATGATTATTCAAAAAACGCTCCTTTTACAATGGTTACCGGTCATTTTTCGAATTCATGATTCCGAAAAACCATTTTTCCATTGGTTATTTCCCATTTTTTATCGTGGTTTTCTAGTATTTTTAATGATATATCATTTATTGTTATTTATGATAATATGTTCATATGCTCTAGAATCCGGGGTTGCGTAGATCATATGGATTACATACCATTTTTCCGAATGCAGATTTTGCGAAAGTACAAATTCCTAGAAATTCATAAGTATGTAAGAAAAAAATTCAGAAATATTTACTATAAAAATGTATGTAATGCAACAGATCGTCAAACAATTTTATTATTACATTGAAATTTTTTTTTATGTTGAATTTTATTATATTGAAACAAAAGAAAGTCAAAGTAATACAAAATTTTTAAAATTCGGAAAAATGGATTCGGAATTTCAGTCATTCGGAAAACGGATTCGGAAGAACAGATTGTAAGAGATCATGGTTACTGGTCATTTTTCCGAATTCATTATTCCAAGAAACCATTTTTCTACTGCTCATTTTTCCGGAAAAATTTTTTCCGAATACTATTTTCCGAACACCACGTTTTCCGAAAGTTTTATTCTCAAAATTCCAAAAAAAATTGTTCCGAAAATTTGTTTGCATTGAATTTTTTCTCCTGAACGAAAACCCCGTGAACTGAGGAAATTTCCATTTTTAAAAAACTTTATTTCGCTCGTTTCTAAAAAAAAACCGCAATTAGGTATACAATTCCGAAAATGATTTTTCGAAATTGTGTGTGCATTGAATTTCTCTCCAGAAAGTTACTATGGACGAAAAAATTCTTGTAAGAAACTCGTACACAAAAGAAGAAATAAATTTCGAGCTTATATTTTAAAAACTGAATGTGATTATGAAACAATACAGTAAGATATAGCACGCAAATATTCGAAAATTTGATTTTGATTTTCGTAAGTTTCTTATTCATCAACAATTCATATTTTTACTTTGAAAAATTTTTTTCAATTTTCTTTTAATTTTTCGCATTTTTTTAGAAAAAACTCTTGAATTTTCGACTTATAGTTGTAAATTATTCAAAAATTAATTGAAACATGAAATATTTTTGGGGTTTAATAATGTAACTATGGTTACATAATGTCTGAAAAAAGTAACAAATTAATAAGTAATTCCTATAGTCAGTGTTTCGGAAAATTAGTGTTCAGAAAAATTGAATTCGGAAAATCGTTATATCAGGAAAATAGGCACGTGGAAAAAAACATTTCGGAAAATCGGAAGTGGAACATGGTATTCGGAAAAATGGATTCGGAAGTATGACGTGTGGAAAAATTTGTTTTTGGAAAAATGGTTTTCGAAAAGTTTCTTCAAACTATTTTCAAAATTACGTTTTAAGTACGTGCTAATTATGTACAAAAAAAAATCACGTGCTCTTGTGTAAATACGTTTTGTTTTTAATTGAAAATCCGGGGTGTATCTCGACATCGAGCTAAGGTTACGAGCTTATTGAATTGCCAGAAGCATCTCAGAATACCAGCGTGTTACAATTTTTTACGGTAATTTTATTATTGTAAAGATTTTTCTTCAAATATAAATATCAATTTCAAATGTTGAACATGATTTGCTTTTTAAGGATAAAGCAAGTTTTATTATACACAGTAATAAGGCAATAATAATTATTCATGCAAAAACTGAAGAGAATTTACAAAAAGTTGTTATTATAATGTACTTGTAAAAGAAACTCAAGTTCAACAATCGAATATCTTCAGGAAAATCAGTATTAATATATTACTCCGATAGATTTCTATGAAAATGAACAAATTCTAAAATTTGTTAAATAATTCAGTCAAAAAACCATGAACTACTAATTTACATGAGTTTTAAGGAAGAAGGTAAAATATTTAATTCAAACAAAATAACGTGAACTTGAATTATTTATTTAATAATATGCTGAAGAATATAATGAGTTATGCATATACTGAAATAACTGATAAATTGTATACTCAACAATTATGATAGAAAAATTCATGTGCATAAGAAAATGACAGTTATTACTGTTTTAATTATTTATTATGAATTTTCGGAATTATTTCAGACCATCCCAATCCCCTGGCATTTTATTTTTCTAGTAAAAAAGGACTAGATTTTCATACTGAAAAATATGATGAATAACACTGTGCATCAAAATTTAAGTTTGAAAAAGTTGATGAGCTCTCATTAGCAAAAATCGATAGTACATGGCCCCAAACGCATATATATGTCGGAGCATTTTCAATAGCTAGCTCTTGTTTACGAGTAATTAATTATTAAAAATTCTAAACTAAACGTTGTATAACTCCTTCAATTTTCATCCGTTTTTAAAAACGAAAAAAGTAAAATCGTTTCTTTTAATTGAGGAACCTATTTATGTTGAAAAATTTGCGTAAAGTTGCATTTTTTGCAATTTTCTGCGAAAATTTTTGCATTTTTTGAAAATTTTCGCAAAGTTGCATTATCCGGAATAATATTAAGTAATGACTTTAATAAAAATTTTATAAACTTTAATATTTCAAATAAACTTAAATAAAAATTTTAATAAAAATGAATAATTTGTTACATCCTAAAGATAGTCTTGTTTTTTTTTCGTTTCTTACTCATTTTGGGATTCCTAACAATCGAAATAAGTTTCTGATATTTTACTCAATTAGGGATTCCCAACAATCGAAATACGTCGTTTCTCTATATAAAGTTTTCGAGGTTCAATGACGTGTATCAATTCTATGATTGAACGTCATTTGTAAATCAGAAACTTTGTTAATTTTTGTTACTACTTTTTGTTTTGATTGTTGGGAATCCCAAAGTGAGTAAGAAACGAAAAAACAAGACTTTATCTTTAGATTGATGTCATTTTGTAAATGTAAAATGTCAGAAACTTATTTTGATTGTTGGGAATCCCAAAATGAGTAAAATATCAAAAACTTATTTCGATTGTTGGGAATCCCCAAATGAATAAGAAAAAAAAAAAAAAAAAACAAGATTTTATCTTTAGGAT
The DNA here is from genome assembly GCA_030522825.1 of Platygaster orseoliae. Classification (NCBI taxonomy): domain Eukaryota; kingdom Metazoa; phylum Arthropoda; class Insecta; order Hymenoptera; family Platygastridae; genus Platygaster; species Platygaster orseoliae. The sequence continues at coordinate 3,088 of JAPYZL010205143.1, read as the reverse complement.
ATAAAAAATTAATGACTTTTTGCCGAAAATGCAACTTTGCAAAAAATTGCAAAAAAATGCAACTTTACTCAAATTTTTCAGCAGAAATGGATTCCTCAATTTAAAAGAGCGATTTTCCTTCTTTCAATTTTAAAATCGGATGAAAATTGAGGGAATTCTACGATTTTAAATTACGATTTTTTGATTAGAATTTTTAATAATTATTTATTCGTAAGCAAGAGCTAATTTTTGAAAATTCTCCGATATATATGCGTTTGGATTCCCTACCGATTTTATTTAAATAAAAAAAAAAATAATAAATAAAATAGAAAATGAATTTATTAACATTTAAATTTGAATTGCTTCAAAAAATTTCATTTTCAGAAAAAAGACTTATTAGGGAAAATGGTTCTTCGGAAAATGGTATTAGAAAACGCGCATTAGAAAAAATAGTTTAGGCAAATGGTTTTCGGAGAAAGGAACTGTTAGGAAAAATGGTCATTAGGAACATTGTATTAGGAAACATGTATCAGGAAAAACGTTGGGGAACGATGCGTTTGGAGCTATGTACTATTGATTTTTGCTAATGAGAGCTCATCAACTTTTTCAAACTTAAATTTTGTTGCACAGTGTAATTCACCAAACACGTACTGGAAAAACGCATAAATTATGTACTAAATATTCCTCATGATATTTAATGTCGTCGAAAAACGGTCATTTCTACTTTCCTAATTTCTTAGAGAAAATTTTTCGAAAGAGATAAAATTACTTTCAGGGATTTCGGTCACTTTTCGAGATTTCAAAAGACTCAAATTTCTCAAGCTTTCGGTTATATATTTGACCCTTTTCAGGAACTACAAAAAAACAATCCTTTTCTTATTACACAATTGTAAATTAATAATTCAATTACTTACAATTATAATGTCCTTAAGATGTATAGTAGGTTTCTAATAATAATCTTCATAATTTCATAAGGTAAAGTATCGAAAACAATCATCAGCACAATCAATTATAATAAAATCTCACTACCAGTTTTTTTTTCAGAGTTTTTCAAAATATTTAAAATAAAGGCTTAAGTTACCAAAAATATTCTAAAACAATCTCAAAAATTCACACCAAAGAATTAAGAAAGTAATAATCACTATTTCTTTATAAACGTAAAATTTTTTAATCACGAGGGTTATTGAGGATACAATTTATAAATTATTTCAGTATGTGTTAGTAGTTAACTCATTATATTTTTCAATATATTATTTATTAACTAACTGAAATTTCACGTTATTCTGTTTAAAGTAAATATTGTACTTACTTCCTTGAAACTCATGGAAATTCGTTGTTCATGATTTTTTGACTGAACTAAATAAAAAAATTAACAATTCGTTTATATTCATACAAATTAATTAATAAAATATATTTTTACTGATTTTCCTCAATATATTCGATTTTTTAACTTTTGTTTCTTTTCCAAGTACATTGTTATAACAATCTATTTTTAATTCTCTTCAGTTTTTGCATAAATTATCAACTCATTAGTGTTTATAATAAAACTTGTCACATCCCTAAAAAACAAATCACATTCAACATTTGAAAAACATTATTATATTTGAAGAAGAATCTTGACAACACTAAAATTATCATGAAAAATTGTAATACGCTAGCATTCTGCAATGCTTCTGGCAATCCAATAAGGTCGTAATCGAAAATTTTTTACAGCTCCAGATATGCATTGTCCTCATTTTTAGCGACATTATTGATTTTTACATTGTTATGATTCTATAAGATATTCAAGGACTCGAGAAGTAAGTAAAATATCACATTCCAGACAATAAATGCTATGATTTTGCAGCAATACATATTTGACAATCGAAATATGCAGTACACCATTTGACCTATAAAGTTAATTACTTATTTCAACGACCTAAATAAATATTCGACCCTCATAACTCATTCAGTTTTTTTTATTTTACTGTTTTTATCGAATACACACACACACACACACATTTTTATCGAATACATTTCTATTTCATTTTCCAAATCATATCATTTACTTAATCACATCAATTCAGCATAAAAATTTGTAAACAATTTTTTCCTGAAAATCTGAACTGATTTGAACACAGTCCTTAATACTGCAAAAATCGGTAGGTTTTTTGAAAATTGTGCTTCATATTTTTTTTGATAAGCTACAGTCATTTTTAAACAAAAAGGTAGAAATGTCTGCTACGTGTCTTCTACAAACAAGGCGCTAGAACATAAATATTTGTCTTTATTAAGCCGTAAGATGGCTGGCTTAAGCAGTCATTACGACGGTATTTAGTTGCAAACACTTAAGATGCTGCAGGCGTTCTTGTTAGCGATGCTGTACTTGTTTGCTTCAAATACCACCGCTCTAACCTTTTGAATTATTAGGGATTATACCGATCACTCTTACGGAAATGCATACCCGTAATTTCACGCGATTTCACATTCCTGACACAAAACAAAATAGAAATTTTTGTGCAAACTTTCAGAAACATTTTTTTTTAATAAATAATTCATATTTTTATGCGAAAAAAAGGTATTTCAACAAGATATCGATCAATTTTTATTGAAAATAAAAAGTTGCTCAGAAAATTCTCAATGTGCATAATTATACAAGGTGTACCAAATCCCCAAATTCTAAGACGATTTTTCCTTTACCACTTTTTACAAAACTCAAAATCAAAAAAGTTATTCAAGTTTGAAATTTAAACAATAAATGCACTTTTTCGAGAAGTGAGGATAAAAATCACTAACCAAACTTTACCCAAATTTTCTTCATATTTTTCTGAGTAAAAAAGTCCTTTGCCACTTTTTAAAAAACTCAAAATCTAAGAGGTATTCGAGTTTGAAATCTGAGAAATCTGATTGGTCGAAACTTCTAACTTGAATATCTTTTTAGATTTTGAGTTTTTTAAAAAGTGGCAAAGGACTTTTTCACTCAGAAAAATATGAAGAAAATTTGGGTAAAGTTTGGTCAGTGGTTTTTATTCCCACTCCTCGAAAAAGTGCATTTATTGTTTAAATTTCAAACTTGAATAACTTTTTTGATTTTGAGTTTTGTAAAAAGTGGTAAAGGAAAAATCGTCTT
>JAPYZL010205130.1:0-10096 GCA_030522825.1 Platygaster orseoliae | reverse complement strand
TACATACCTGTAGCTGCTTCAGAAAACTCGAAGAAAATGGAATCTCGGATGCACAAATATTTTCAACTGCACCGACGCTGTCAAACGGAAACCGTTTTAAAAATTGTTGGGTTAAATTACGTTCTTGGCTACCAACCTGTCTTTCTACAAAATTGTAGAGCTAACACCCACGCCATCTCTGAGAAACGCAGGGGTGGCGACTTAGGACCACTCTCCTATATATATATATATAATTTATAATATTATGAATTCATTCTAAGAGAAAAAATTTCATGAGATCGTGATTTTTGGTAAAAAATAACAAAATTTCTAACCTAAAAATTAAAAAATTACATCAGTTTATTTTTCATTCATTTTTCGAACAATTTTAATAAATGAACAGCTCAGTTATTTATTTATTTTTTGATGGATGATCTTTTTGTTCATTGCTAGTGTACCTATTGTAAAATTTAACAACTTTTTTTTTATTTGTGATTGTATTTCGAAATATACAAACGTTTTTTTTTTTTCGAAGAATTATGAATAAAAAAAATATGAAAATATTTAAGTAAGAATATTTGCAGAAATTTAATTCTAAGTTCAGCACAACATGATTGTTCAAAAATAAAAAAAAAGATTAATATAGAGAATTTCGATTTATGACTTTTGGAATTTGTTGGTTCATATTTATAACAAACACAATAATTTTTTCAGAAAAACTAATGAAAAAACTTACGCAATATGAAAATTTTCCATTCAGAGAATACTTAATTTTTTTCTATGATAATCGAAAAGATTCTAAAAATTTACTAACATCTAGAATTTTTGTAATTGAACCATTTTTGGCGATTTTATAGCATTTCAAGGAAATTAATAATAAAAATAATTGTGGAAAGGAACTTAAACTACAAGAAATTGTAGTTTTTCAACAACGAATATTAACTAATAGAGAACAATACTGAATATTGTTTAAAAAAATGATATAACGTCAATATTTTAGGTGAAGTAAATTTTCATTTTTTAAAAACCATGATTGCTAGAAAGTTTGTTTAAAAAAATTGAGTTTTGAATTTTTCTGTTACGATGAAACTTTACCTGCAAAATAAGAAATCCCAATCGAAAAATTTCTAGTGGAATTACTATGAATATGAATTACACTACTAATATGAAAATTTTCCAATAAAAAAGTTTTTAATTTTTTTTTATGATAATCCTGAAGATTCTAAAAATTTATTATCATGTAGAATTTTTTGTAATTGAACCATTTTTGGTACTTAATGTTATAACATTTCGAGAAAATAAATAATAAAAATAATTGTGAACAGGAACTTAAACTACAAAAAATTGTAGTTTTCAAACAAAGAGTATTAACTAATAGAAATTAATACTGATTATTCTATAAAAAAAAATAATATAACGTCAATATTTTTGGGTTGAGAAATTTTCGATTTCTTTAAAATCACGATTTTGAGAAAGTTTGTTTCAAAAAATTGAGTTTAACATTTTTTTATGATAATTGAAAAGATTCTAAAAATTTACGAACATGTAAAATTTTTGTAATTTAACCATTTCTGGTAATTTTATAATATTTTAAGAAAATAAGTAATTAAAATAACTGTGGAAAAGAACTTAAATTACAAAAAATTGTAGTTTCTAAACAACTAATATTAAGTAATAGAGATTAATCCTGAATATTGTTAAGAAAACGATTTAACGTCAATAATTTTAAGGTGAGAAATTTTGATTTTTTTCAAATCACGATTGCGAGAAAGTTCGTTTCAAAAAATTGAATTTCGAATTTTTCTGTTATGATGAAACTTTGCCTACAAAATAAAAAATCACAATGTAACAATTCCCAGTTGAATTAATAAATTATCAAGAAAAATTACTACGTGAAAATTAAGAAATTTTAACTTTTTAGCAGATATTTCGAAAATTTTCTACGACAAAACAACAAAGCAAAAAAAAAACGATTTAACACTGATCATCGGATATTGAATATTGAAATTAATATTTTTAGTGTTGAATATACTGATGTGTTATATAATATTGTAAAAAATATAAAATATAATATTATGCTGTCATTTATATTATTGATATTGAATTATATTGAATCATTAACATTAATATTGAATAATCTCTAAAAAAAATCATATCAATATTCATTGATATAGTTTTCAACGCATATTCGATTATATCTCGTAGTGAGTTATTGCGCGAGAAGTTGAACCGAATCTTCACGAAAAATGAAACTTGGATTGGAGTGCTTTTTTCCGTTCCGATGTTGGAAAACTTAGCTTTATTGATCCTGTCGGTCTTTATGATTCAATGAACGGCTGTTTGTTGTAAAAGTGGAGTGTTTTTTTTTATGACTCACGTGATGGCGTCGATCATGTCTAAACCCATTTCGACGCAACAATGAGCGTGATCAGGTCGAGGTTCTGGTAAACCAGCGACGCAATAGTAACAATCTCCCAACAATTTGATTCGAAGACAGTGATGCTCCGCTGCTAATTTGTCAAACCTAGACAAACATAATTAATTCTCAGATAATGACATTTGAATAAAAAATGGGCATCAAATTTGCACTTCAGATATTTTCAAAATTTTTTTTGACCATACGAAAACTGTAAATTATGTAAATTTTCCATGTCTGTCAATCAGAGAAAAGTTTTAGAACTTTCTATCAAATTATCCAAAAACATCATTTTTCATTGACGACCAAAACTTTTCACGATTAAAAGCCGTAATTACCGTGACGGTTAAAAAGAGAAGTAAAAGTAATTAGAAGTACGATAAGATCGAAAAGTACATAAAAAGCAGCCTCTCTCAAGTGTTACATCCTCTTTAGAAACTTTCTCCAACTAAAACAAAACATCTTTTCCCTATCAAAGCTTTTTTGATTAAAAAAATAAGCATACAAATTACACGGGATCAAAGCTAAAGACCAAAATACACCTTTGCATACACAAGTAATTCATTTACAAATTGATTAAGAATTTTCCAGTCACGAGGATTCTGAAAGTGTCAAAAATTGAGATCCTATTCAATGGAAATCAAAGTAAAAAGAAAACTTTGAACGTGATTTTTTTGTGCCTCGATTTGAAAAATGCAAATAATCCAGCACGTTCGTGCACACGAAGGAAATCCGATTTCCTCGTTACATTGTTTTCTGGATCGGAGTATACTAATATGTATGCTCAAACAATGTGAAAATGAACGATGCACGTGTTTGTGGGGCAATATAAACGCCATTCAAAAGAATCTCACGCCAATCAAAAGCGCGATTCAGTTGAACGATTTCGTCAGTACACTCAACGCTATGGAACTTGATTATTTTTTGTAAAAACCTGTGATCGAATGAATTTTTTTTGTGATGTCTGAATTTTTGGGAAGTTATAGGGATAAAATGAATTCATGTACAGTTACGGAAAAATATAGAAAAAAATAGTCAAACAAGTAAAATAAAAAAAAAAGTAAATAATAAGTAATAAAAAATCATAAAAATTAGTACGAAATAGTAAAAAAAAGCAAAATAAATCAAATTTTATTATGGTGAAGAACAGGAAATAATAATATATGATGGAAAATTCTAAAAATTCTAGTGATTAATCGAAAACAATAGAAAATTACAGTTTAATATAAAAAACTATGATGAATTCCGGAAATCTATAGTAAAGTGTTAATAATCATGGGATATCATGAAAAACCGTGGGAAATTATGAGAAATCATGGTAGGGTATCACTTTTTAAATTAAATTTTAGACATTTTTCCCGGAAAACCTGTTCCGAATTAAAAGTATTTTCTACAGTACTTTTTCCCGAAGTAGAAAATTAAGTTTAATTTACATAATAATAATAAATAATAAGTAATGAAATAACAATTTTATTTGATAATTATCATACAAACGGTAAATTTTAGAAATAAAAATAAAGAAACTTTTGAATAAAATAATAAAATAATCATATATAAACGAAAAATTTTAAAAACCTGAAAGACATTTAAAATTTTCAAAAAATGTCAATGATTTCGACAATTTTGAGTAGCTTATAATATGCTTGGAATTTCAGAATAGTTGAAAAATTAATGAACGTGAGAAATTTCATTAAGTTCAATTAATGTGTATTATGTATGCTGTAAATTTAATAAATATAAATAAATAAATAATTTCTCAAATAAAATAATTTAATAATTTAATATAAACGAAAAATTTAAAAAAACAGAAAGATATTCAAAATTTTCAAAAAATGTCAATGATTTCAAAAATTTTGAGTAGCTTCATTATTTTTGGAGTTTTAGAATAGTTTAAAAATAATTAAACGTACGAAATTACATAAGATTCAATGAAAATGTATTATATATGCAACAAAATCCAAAAATTTCGAAGAATTAAAAAATATTAAAAATAAGTAAAATTGGTAATGTCAGAAATTAGAAGAATTTTAAAGTTTTAGAAAATTATTACTAATTTTTTCGATCGTGTGAATTAATATATTCCTTGATAAAAATCTAAAAAATCTTAAAGATATTCAAAATGTTCGCGGAATCTCAATGAGTGCAAAACAGTTTTTTTTTAAATCTTGGAAATTATGAAAAATTTTAAAAAATTTTTGCGATGGATCAAAAATGACTGAAACCTATGAAAAATAATGGGATATCGCGGTAAATTGTAAAATATTTTTGGTTAATTATAAGTAGTTATGGGATGTCATGAGAAACCGTAGTATATAGTTAATGAGAAATTATGGTAGGGGGTCATTTTTCATAATCAACTTTTTCCAATGTACATTTTTCTTAAAAAATCCTGTTCCTAATGCAAAGTTTTTTTCAAAATTCAAAATAAAGTATTATATAATAATAATTAATAAATTATGAGTAATGTAATTATAATATTATAATTATATAATTTTATTATATTACTTTCGTTTTCAAATGCGTTTTTTTACTCAATTTTGCTTACTCACTCTTAATGTTTTTTAAATGTCCTGAACGGAGTTTTGCAAGATGCAAGTAGAAAAAGGAGTTAACAAATAGTTTCTTACTTTAATAAACAATTTCACATTATAATATAATATTCTGCAATTCATAAAACCACTTGAATGAAACACTTTGTTTCTTTATTTTTCAGTATTCCATAAAACAATACTTTCGAAATAACGAAATAAAAATTCAATAAAAATAATCTTACAAAAAAGTATATTAAAAAATGTACTTAGAAACAAATTTACTTTGGGAAAATCGTCTTTGAGAAAAATCTCCACTGGGAAATATTACTTTGTGAAAACTACTACAATCGAAATCATAGTAGAAATAGTTATTGAATAAGAAAATAAAAAATAATACGGTCAATAGGTCATAAATAATTAAACTCGAAATGTTATCCATCGCTTATTTTTTATCCAAAATTTGTCAACGGTCAAAATCAAAAACATTTCAGAATCTATCTGCAAAATAAATATTTATCTTTTTTTTTCGTCTTTTTTTCACAGATAGGACACCAAAAAAGGATAATGTGGTATTATTTTTGATCTTAGAAATCGCTCGAAATTTAAATAGTTTGGTTTACCTCGCAAAAAGCTCGTTCAAAAGACGAACCAATTCCTCAGCTGTGCATTGATCGGCCATATGCGTGTACCTAATACAATCAATATGCAATTTTGGTCCATGCGGGTACTGATATGTCAATATAAAGCGCGCATTGACTCGGCCTTTTGTCCACTGCTAATGATTGCTTGGATATTTTCGGTATTTTCGTCTAATGGATTTTACTAATATTCAATTGATGGTCAGCTCATAATGCTTAAGCTCTATTATATTTTATGGTACAGCATTTTGCAAGCATTAATTTAGAGATTGATTGTGAGGTGCAAAATAAGAGATTTTTTATATTTCGTTCAGTTTTCATGAATATTTTTTAAATTGGACATTTGAAATTTGAAATTTCATTATGAAAAATAATTTCATAAGTATCAATCCTTTAATATAAATATATTATGAGTAGGTATATTATAATCATATAATCATAATATAAATTTTGCCTACTCCGTTTAAAAAATGAAAATATTCTAGCTGAATGTAACTTACCCGCAAATGTCACCGAAAAGTATACTGAAAAATTTAAAAAATGATTATAAAATATCATTTTGACAAAATTAAGTATACGACGTGCCTAGAGTTCCAAACGTTTAATAAATAAAAAAAAACGTAAAAAAATTCAGTTTTTCATTTTCATTCAAGGTGAAAACAAAAAATAGTATTGCTATAGAAAATTCCTTAAATATCAATAATTATTTATTACTCGACCATAATTTTTTTTGGGCTTCGTTTATTTTTAAACGTATGGAACTTCAGAAACATAGTTTATGTGTAAAATTTGTTAATCAAAGTGAACACTTGAAACTTAAAATTTGTTAACAAGAAATGTACAGTTTGTTGAAGAGAAGAAAAAAGTTTCCAAAAATTTCTTTGGATACCTACATATATAAAAAAAACAGTTTTGAACAATAAAAGTATTTTGTGTTGTAAAAGCTCTAATTACAATAAATAAAAATCTCGCTCCAATTCGTTTTTATTGTATTTAAATGAACAGCATTCACGCTGAAAATTAGAGGATTGATCGATTTATTGTTTACCACGTCAATATGATGAGTTCTGGAATTCAATTACAAATACTGCCATGTGAATTGCTCATTTTTTATCGAACAGTTTTATGAATAACGCCCAGAACTTTGCTTAAAGTGGCAATAACCGAGCAAACAATTACATTTCGTGTTTCGATAGTTTCGGATTTCGAGTAGTTTGCAAATTGATTCGACGCTTGTTAGCGTTTTCTATAATTGAAAAATTCGTCAACGCGGATAATTGTTGTTCACAGATAAATCGAACTCAACAAAATAATGGAAATTTATTAATTGATGTTTATTGTTCTAACATTTTGAATTTTTATGTTATCCTTAGTTCTTTTCAATTCCAAACAAATTCACGAGCTTATAATTTTTTATTTAATTTTCTCTGCATACACGGATAAAACAATGTGGTTATCACAACTTCATAAATAGTAACATTTGCCCCAACTATTTTCATGGCTGAGACAATCTCAATTGTTGTTGGTGCAACCACATTAAAAGTTACTGCAAGCATCACAAAAATGGCAGTATCTTTTAATGTTGTTGCACAGACCGCAAATGAGGTTGTCTTGACCATGAAAATAGTTGGGGCAAATGTTACTATTTATGAGGTTGTGATAACCATATTGTTTTTTCCGTGTAATATTCTCATTCCATTGTAAGTGATTTTATCTTTTGTTTTTCAAAAATTTATTCAGTTTAAAATATTGAGTTTTTCAGATTTTCAATGACACCCTACTAAGTACTAATTATAATGTAGAAATCCATTATTTTCGGAAAGCTTACAAAATAATTCTTTAATTTGTAAAACTGCCAATACCAAAAGTCACTTAATTAAACATTTCCATTTCCCGACTTTCAAATCACACAATTTCTAGATTTAAAATAACGAATTATTAAATTCCCAAACACGAATCACCGAAATTGTTAATCAAGCTTCATTATTGCTGTCGAGCGTATTTCCAGTGGGAGAAATTGTGAATTTTTAATATAATCAATCACAGCGACTGTCGCTCGCAATTCAGATCTAGCAGATTCATTGAACTACGCATCGAACAAAGTTGCAAGTTGCAAAACGAATTTTGTTAATGACAAATGAATCGTTTCACTGACGATGACCCGAATTTCAGGGGCGATAGAAACAACTTGAATTAATACCTGACGTTCTCGTGCCTTTGTATATAAATTTTGTGAAACATATTCTCTTGTTCCTGCTTGCCCGCGATATCGGCTTTCATTTCCATTGCCACGTGCCTCGGCAAAACGCTCAGCAATAGCCTCTCCTGAAACGTAAAAGAGCGGTTAATCCCGCGGACAATTTCAAGTGTGCCTTTATCAAAACAGCGCAAAAATACGCGACAAAGAACAGGCGACAATTTCCCTCGCTAATTCCCCTGTGTAATTTGATCAAAGAGCTTTTTTCGTCCTCAATTCTCCGGCGGGTATGAAATATTCTCCTTTGCGAAGGAATATCGTAAGTTATGGATTTCTCGCGTGTTTTTTGAGACAATGAGAGCAGACAATTTTTGAATACGAATTTGTAACTGATGAAAGGAAGACATTAATTTATTAGGTTTGGAAGGTTTTTGTGCAATTTTGAGTGTTTGGGATTGCATTTATTATTTAATTTTATTTAAGAGGAAATTACGTTATTACATAATGATGAAATTTTAAAACAGATTCTTACGAATTATTAATAAACTATTGGTCCATGGGACTGGATTACACACGGAAAGAAATGGTTTGGTTACAGCAACCATTGACTTAGAAAAATAAGGACCCACCAAAGTTTTGGGTACTACAGCCAATACTTTGGTTATGATAACTAAAGCTTCTGTTGTAGCAACTAATGCTCAATTTTCATGACTGATCATGAGGTTGCAGTAACCAATATTTTGGTTATCATGCCTAAAGTTTTGGTTGTACTACCCAAAACTTTGGTGGGCTCATATTTTACTAAATCAATGGTTGCTACAACCAAAAATTTCTCTCCGTGCAGAGTATATAATTTATGGAATCTAAAATAGTTGTTTGTAATATAATTTGAAGTCTTCTAGTTTTAACGATCCTCGGAGCCGGTAAAATGAAGAAAACTCAAACTATTCTTATTTTTGCATTTTTAATTTTTTTTGTATCAAGAAAAGTATTTTTTATTATTCAATAATCATTTGTCATTTTTCACATTATTAATTTTTTAAAGTAAAGTATATAGCTTTTATTATTATTAATCATTTAGAATTATTATGATGGTATATGATCTACCATAATGTTTTATGTTACAGTTTCCTACAATTTGTGTTTAATTACTCCAACTTTCCATCGACTTTCATGATTTCTGATCGTATCACAAAATTATTTATAATTTGTTACGATTTTCTGTATTTTTTAAAAATCTTTTCCCATGTTTTACAACAGTATATCACGATATATCATAATTTCTTATCATTTCACACGGTCTCTAATGTTTTTTTCAGTTTTTGCAATAATTTTTCATGTTTTCCAATAGTTTTCCATCAATTTCGATTATTTTCTATGTATAATCTGAGCTTCATTCAATTGCTATTTATGCCTACGTTTTTCCGGATAATTTTATTGATTCTCATTGACACATGTAATTTTCTTTTCATCACTCTAACCTCAAAACTGACATTTTGACGTGACTTTGAGGCTATCGTGATGAAAAATATTGTTCGCAATCTTGAGCTATCGCCAATTTTGGCTCATCCTATTTTGACCCTCGCCTCCGGCTCGGGCAAAAACGTGCGGCTTCGCCAAAATTGGCTCTAACTCCCGATTACGAAAATAAGTATTTCATTACTTGGTATATTTAACCATATTTTTACATGAATAAATATGTTATAATACAATATTCTATATTTCATTTTATTTTTCATCATTTTCAATTATTTCCCATAATTGCTCAGTTATTTTTGATTTGGAATAGTAAAAAATGATTTTTTTTTCAATGTAAACTATCTTAATAGTATCCGATCTACCATAATTTTTCATGTTTTTCTGTAGTTTCCACTGAGATTCCATGATCAACCATAATTATCTCCTATTTTATCTAGTTTCTTTCCGATCTATGTGGAGCCAATATCAATAATGAAGCGAAAATTTCTCTTCTTATAATTTGATTACATCTCTTTCAGCCAAGCTTTCGACTCTCATTTTTTAGTCCTCATCAGGGCAGTTACAACCCTTAAAAATTACAAAAAACTACTTTCACATATCCCATGTCAAAAATAATAAAAAATCATCAAAAAACTCTCTTTAAATATAAACCAACAAAAAACAAGTCTCATTTACAATCACAATGTAATAAGGAACTCACCAATTCCCCAATGATAAGCCAAAAAAACTAAGAACCCCTCGTATGTAAATCACCGCTAACACAGCAATGAAACAAAAAACCCAACTGATCAATCAATCCCGAATCCACTCCCATCATTCAATCCAATCGGAAGTATCGTCAAATAAAATAAAACCG